>JAGVSQ010002508.1:0-24406 GCA_022683975.1 Rhyacophila evoluta | reverse complement strand
TGTGTAGATCCATATGCTCCACGTTGGGAGCGAACATGGTTAAAAAAAAAAAAAAAACATTATACAAATACCTGTGCATAATACCGAGCCATTTTCGGCAAAAGATCGTAAGCGATAATTTGGCAATCTTGATTTTGTTGTATAAAACCAGCTCAAAATAGATATCCGCATGGACTGGCAAAAGATTGTAAGGAATGCAGCAGCCGATGTCTGAATTTATGCATTTTTCATTTTTTCGTATGATTTATGTTTTAAGTTTTACAATACATGGTAAGCGAAACAATTGTGACTAAGACGACAATGAGTTTGACAAGCACTGTTTCAATAGACATATAATAATAATTATTATTTTATTGATTTATTCAACACACACCGTGATGCAATGGTATTGACGTCAGTTTAATAGGAAAGTACCAACACATTCTATGTTTTTGACAAGTAACATCGATCAGGGGCGGATAAATCCCGTAGGGATGCCGGAAAAAATCTCGGTAAGCAGTGTAGTCCGAAAAATTGTTATTATTGCAATATGATCTACACATATCTTACAATATATTTTACCGTGAATCGGCCTATGTATGTTGTTAATTTTCAAAATGTTTTAAAATCACTTATTGAGCACTACATTTTGTTTTATATAATATAATACGTTGTTCATATAATGTGGTAGACGTTATCAAATATAAGCATGCTTGTTATAAATAGTCTTCACTAAATTTAATATCCAAAACATGAGTCATATTGTATAGAATGTATGTGGCTTATTTTAAGTACTAATTGACAAAAATAAAATGGAAATCCCAAAATTGTTGCCAACTCTAAACGTAAATTTGAATATTGAATGAGATCATATGTAATAATCTATTAGCAGCATATTATAGCGTAGAAATTATAATTTATTGCCCTCAGAGCCGTTAAATATTTCTCCGGTTTCATGACCAATACTTTTTTTTTTTAATATTATCACATATTCTGTCACACTTTTGTCTGTCTCGCGGTTTCATTTATAAACTTTACATAATATACTTCACCTAAGTATTCATTTTCATGTTTTTATCAACGTCTGCTATTTCCAAATACGTCATCACATGACGGATGTAGTATCTTATGATACCGTCTATCATCAGATTAATATTTATATTTCATCTAGATTCATAAGATAGGTTAATTTATTATATAATTTTTGTAATAGTATTTCATAATTTAGAAAGATATCGATGATCACTTTTAGCTGAAATGATTTAATAACATCTTCTTGCACTATGCCGTATGCATGTCCCGTTTTAATTTTTAAAATAATAAGATATTTTTGTATATATAGAAAAAACGTCACAAAAAATTTAACAATTTCATTCGGATCGGAGACTTACACTCCAAAATTTATATTTTTTCTATTTTTAATCTAGCAAACGTATATCGTTTGTAAGCAGCTCTACGGAAAAAACGTTTAAAATATGGTTTTATTTCAAATTAATCACAAAAACCAATAGAAAAATAATCAGTTTTTACACTGCTCTGTAAAATTTTCAAAAATAGACAATTTTTTTCTTTAAGCCACCGATATTGTGGCTTAAAAATTTCCGTGACTTGTGCAGATCTACCAAACTATTCCACAAAGAGACTAATAGAGTATAGATTGATCTATCAAAGGTTTATTTGTCAAAGGGATTGACACGCGCAAAGAAAATCTTAGGGGTATCAATTGCCTCTTTTATACTAAATGAAATTATTACTAGTGCTTCTGGGAAACACCAAATGAATATCAAAAATTAAACAAAGAATATTATTTTAGTAATAATCTATCTTTCTGTAGATAAAACTACACACTGAACTATTTTAGCGCAACAGTTGAGTTAGCACGATCTATTTTTGAAGGCATCGACACAAATGTTATATGAAATAACCCCTGTCAACATAATATTGATAAAGCGTCATAGATATAAGGATGCCTACTATACCTAATATATCGGCTATATTAGAACCTTTTGAAAACGTGCAAAATGTATTGCAAAACTAAGTTTAGGCCATTGGGAAAACCTTCAACAATATAACAAATAAAACCTTAGTGCTATGTTATGTAATATTTTTTAAACTTCTTGTCCACCATAGAAATTAATAAGTTATTTAGATTAAATTAGTGAAAAAATATATAAATATTGTTTTCTGATTATTATTAAAATTTGGAATTCTCGGACTCAGGGGTGGACTGTATGTTATACAAGTGGCTCGCTTGATATGAGAGTTATAGGTTTGCAATATTGCGGAAAAATGGATTTTTCATCAGGACTTGTACTACGTATATAGTTTTGTAGGATAACGATATTATTTGTCGGTACTGGTTTAAGATTAATAATATCCAATTGCTTTTTTTCCAAATACTTATAGATGAAGATGTAGCAACGACACTCGTGTGACACCATATGGAGGTATATAGAAAGCTTCAATCTTAAATAGCATTCTATGGTGTATACACATATGTTCTAATGTCAAATATTTGGAACATTCGTCTACAATTTATAATTATTATAATATGTAAATCTTCCTGTATTTAAGTATCTACGAATTTGTAAACATGACATTTGAAGAAAGATGCATTTGATTTGGTTTATATTTTTATCTTAATTTTATGCATGCAGTTATAAATATACTTAAAAAATTCAAATATTAAATCTAAGCTGTTTAACCTCATGAATACACATATAATCAATAAGATATTAGTCATATGTTTTTTGCAAACTCATTTTTTTAAATTATGTATTTTTTAAATACGAAATAATAATTGACAACTTTGAAGACAGATTAAATTCTTTTTAAAATGACATGAATAATTAATTACTGTATAAGTATAAGCAATGGACATAATACTTCGTTGTTGTATAATTAATAATACGTTCTTAAGATCAATTTTAGTCGTATCTATGAGGATGGGTTGACGGGCATTAGAGATCAAGGGTTCAAATCCGTTGTTGAAAAAATGTAAGGCATGCATGCAAATACACTGTCAAGATTTATATAATTTATATTTGAAACGGGATTGGAGTAAAATAAGCTGTTTAGAATTTTTTAACATAATCTTATTGTTTGAATCAGCGTATATTCATTGAAACTCAATTATTCAATGAATACCTTATTTAAATATTGTTTATGCTATACTTCAATTATTTATTTAGCATTACATCCGACATTTCTATCAACGAAACCAATGAGACTATGGAATTATAATTTTATATATTTATTCGATATCTATCTCCATTTATATTATATATTAAATGTTTTTTTCCAAAATAAATTGATTTTAATATGCCAAAATATAAATGAATGGATTTTGCCCAAGCATTTTTTGGTATATAAGATCCAAATAATATGTTAACCAGTACCAAAAGTATTAAAAACGAAAAAACCGTGAAAAATATTTTACATGGCTATTTTATACAAAAATTAATTGTTAAAATAAAATGTTCCTCTTAAAATTTTGGCATAGAATAAGTTTGCTGTGAAAATACACCCCTCTACGAAGCTATTATAATTAGATTTTTATTATGATTTGTCTAATTACGAGTAGTAAAACACAAATAATTAAGTAAAATCACATATTTATAAAAACATTTTTTGCTTTTTAATGCATATATTTATTTAAAAAAAAAAAAACAAATTTTAAGAATAATATAATAAAAAAACATACTAATAACAACGCAATCTTATTAGCAACACACGGTAACATATTACAAATAAACAGTTATATTGTATTAATATTGATAACATGTACATAATCGATACTGCCTGCATGCTATGCACATCAACCTTGCTGTTGTCGCGCTTTAATTTTATATTTTAAAAATAATATTTTGCCAAGACTGTTCGGCCACATATCATTCGCGCACATATAGAAAATTTTATTCATGTACCGTTAGTTGGATCATCTTCATGATGGTCAAAGCTTCCTCAAGTAAACTCCTCCGGTGCTATCTATTCTGCAATTAATCGGGCCAACTGCTTACAACTAGAACTCGCAGATCACGTTCAGCTCGTTGATCGATTGAAACTTATTCTTTCGGGCTTGATGGTTAGTTTCTTCAAATCAAGTACATCATTCTTTAGAACCTATCTTTCACATGCATACGTCACTTGAACATAATATTTTTTTTTTAAATGAAGATATACGTTAACATTATTCATGGTTAAAAATTAATTTTACGATAAGTATTTAGTATTTAGCTATTTTCGAATGCTTCAGTTAATCGAATGGTATACTTTAGCACAAAATTTTTCTTATCCAAGGGTTATCTTCTCGTGTGGTTAAAATTTTTACGGTGGTCCATATTCTGCATGGCCTGATTGCAAGTTGACGTTTCCTGGTCCAAGATTTAAGCTGCTTATTCCGCTTAAATTACTTGAACTTCCTAGACTTCCACTATTACTGGAAGATGCCAATCCTCCAAGATTGTTAGATGAGCCAGAATTTAACAATGCCGTATTTCCATCCAATGTGGCTATATTCTTCTGGGTGTTGTATTTGATAAAATATACTTCAGGTTTTGAAGGTTGTTGAGGGGGTAGAACCGGTGGTTTTGGAGCTTGAGGTTTATTAACCAAAACATAAACAATTGTTCTCTCTTCCTGCCGGGGCTGTTGTAATAGCTGAGTTATGACCGGAGACGGTGCTGGAGGAGGAGATGGAATTTTAACAAATATTATTTTGTAATGTTTCTGTACTGGTGGAAGTACAATCGGTTGAGGTTGAGTCTGCGGTTCTGGTGGTGGAACATGGACGTAAATATGTTTGTGAACTGTAGGAGGACCTTGAGAAAAACTTGGTCCGAAAGACTGTACATTTGGAAGACGCTGCTCAAAATTGGGTTGGAATAAATTCGAACCGGAGTCAAGCGATCCAAAATTTATTCCAGGAGAACTGACCGATTGGAGAAATGATGATATCCCTGACGATGCTCCACCCAAGCCATTGTTTTGGGGAGCCAACACACTCAGGTCTTGGTTGTTTGACGATTGTGGAGCCAAATAATTATATCCGACATCGCCTCTTACAACTGCAACTATCCCAGCCAACAACTAAAAAATATACATACATTTAGAAAACAACTTTTTGTGCAGAAAATATATTCGCGGTTTACATGAACATAGTTTTATATTTAATGAAAGAACATAATGATGCTAATTATAATTTATTAGTGGACGTTATCAAATAAATTAAATTCGGTATTTGTATAAATAAATATAATATAACAAAAATGATACGACTTGAAGCACTTCATTCCAAAAGATTGGCTTAGCATCTGCCGATATTCATAACATTTCAGCATAAACTATTAATTATCAAATATTAACCCTAAAACATATTAAAACATATTCACAAGTTTTATAACCGATATATTATATATTATTATTGATTATTTAGGAAAAATAATTCGATATAGCGATACTAAAATAATTTTATATGTAGCATTCGTTTTAACATTATTGTTTGAATAGAGTAATAATTTGTAATCACTTTCATACTTAAATTATACTTTTTAATAACACATATTTGATTACATATACTTAATTCTCGTAATTATCGTTGTGTATACTCGAAATAAATTATTAAAACCAAAGATGAAATTAAAATTACTAAATTATATTGTAGGGAAGTTATTTTAATTCTGCATTCTTCACTGGCGAAAACTCACAATGGTCATTAAAACGCGGTACAGTTCAAATATTGTCGCAAGTTATTTTACAAGGCGAAAAAAAAATTAGTTTGCACAAACTGAAAATGCAAAGAAAATTATTTGGAAAACTCGTTTTAGTCTGATAATATAATAAAATATATTCATTAGCACGATTTTTTCAACTGTACAATATTTATAATTAATTTTGAATTTCACGTACCAAAAATATTTTCATGGTGATTATTAATAATATTAAATGGAAAAAATACAGTTAGATTCAGATTACAAGTTAGTTACTATAGACTTGACCAAAAAACTGTGACTGATAGTATTTTTAAACGGCCTTGTAGCTTATATAGTTATTATAAGAATTTCCCCTCTCAATGTTATGTCAAAGATTGTGTCGTTAGGGCCCTAAACAATAATTTACAGACTTTCCTAATATCATATTTTATTATAGTCAGTTTTCTATAACTATGCAGCTTAAAAAATATTTTTATTTATATTCTTTTGATATATCTTGCCGTTCAATAGACTATTCACAGTTGGCGGATTATAAATATGTATAAGAAGATGCGAGCGTTTTATAATTAACATAAATAAAGCACTGGTCAACGTGAGATGTGTTTCGTAATCGTATTTCACTACAACTTATCGACGAATGGTATTATTTTCTACACAAGTGAGGAAGTTGGGCTATAATTTTGTAACTTTTTGGTAAACAGTGGTGCATTTCGGAGGATAATAAAAGATCAGCATTTAAAAAAAATACTGTCCCATATTCAATAATGTAACTTATAAAAAAATTGAGTGTTTACTATATCAGACTTAAAATACTGTGTTTACTTATAACTAACAGTTTTGAATATGTTTTCTGTAGATTTATCAAATATTTAATTTGAGTAATTGCTTACTTGAACTGAGTTGTGTCGTGTTTACAGAATTCTCATGCTTCTTATAAACGTATATTCTTATAAACTATAATATTATCGTTTTCAAAATTATAAATTTTAATTTATCATAACCCTTATTTTTCGACACGTTTGCATAAACACACATAATAAACATCTTAATTCTATCACGCCTAAACTATCCTTTATACACGTCACTTACTGTGTATATTATTATTACTACTTCAAATCTAAATAAAAGTAATTTATATAAATACAAATACTTGAAAAAAATACAAACACGTTAAACATAACCATAGACTTATTACAATATTATAATTTTTTTACTTGTGCGACATAATTTAATAGTTTCTTTCATTTTCAGTTCTGACGGTGTTTTAATTGTATCGAGTTCTAATTCCACCATTTTTGACGCCTTTTTTCAAATATTAAATGGTTTATTGTTTTGTATCGTCTGAAGTTTAAAAAGCTCTATCATCGTTACGCAAATTCGAGAGCTCTCGTTAGTAATATCTTTTTTCTGCATTAAGCTATCTGTGACGAGTTTTATCATTGTCTCCTTTTTCTACCGTATTTATTCCTTGCGTGAAAGCAGCTATATGACACTTCCAGTATTATTCCTATCACCTGCTAGTCACTTTACATTCTCTCATGCCATATCAGCGTATCTTAATTTTGATAAAGACAATGTGTGAATGACTTAAAGGTCTTCCAAAACGCCGCAATTCCGCTGATTGGAAAAAGAAGCAGACAAGATTCAAACTTTCAGAGGCATCTGAAGTGCATTTCCCAGCCATTTCCATAACTTTTAATGTTACAAGGGTCTGCCTCATCCATTATTATATTTTTATGAATGTCATTTCGACCATTTTAGTTGCCACAATTGCAATCACTGATAAACGATTAATACCTGTACAAAGCTGCTAATTGATGATAAAAGAAATGTATTTTATTATGTGAATCTAAGATACAAATTGGTGAAAAAATTGAATTTATCAATTTATTCATATCGCTGTAGAAAATTATAAATTATGACCGTTAAAAAAGCCTCCGTTCAAGGACTAACAAAAAAGTTAACATTTGCGTCTAAAATAAATTCGAATTAGACAGTTTTTGAAGAGATATGCTATATATCACTGCCAAGGATCAATGAGATTCAATCAATTACTAGATGAAAATCATAGCCAAATGTCTATTAGAAGAGTATTTTTATATTGTATAATAATAAGTTAAAGGTGCGTCCAAAATACAATTCTTACTCTTTTCGTTTGAGTTGCACCCGGTCAAAATAAGTAATCCACTAAATCATTTATAATAATGTCATATTTATCACTACCGGCCTTCAACTCTACGAAAAAGCGTTAATATAAAAAAATATATGTACAAGTATTTATTCTTAACCCGTAGCGGTAACTCAATATTTAAAGGGTCCTGCTGTTTGTCGTCTATGTCAGTGCTCCGCAGCCGGTGTGTCACGGCACACCGGTGTGCCGTGAGTCGGATACAGGTGTGCCGCGGTCAAATTCTCTGTACTCTACAGTATAAGAAAAACGTGAGCAATATATAGATGACGACATTTCTTACGTGTGGTGTGCCGGGACGTTTTGGAAAAAACGTCAAGTGTGCCGTGATAGATAAAAGGTTATGGAGCACTGGTCTAAGTGGCAGTGACAATAAGGGTGTACGTTTACGATCAATACACATCACTTTCAGATGTGCATTGCTATTAATATTTTGAAATGCGAAATACAGATACCAGTAGGTTAAGCGATATTAGCTAACAACCACTATGTCAAGGTTATTCTTCAATATTACACTGAACTCTATTTTACGCGGTTTCAAAATAACACGGTGCCATAACCCCCATTTTTTTTTTGTTTAAATCCAGAAAATTTAAAATTAATTACACAAGCTTCTTATATCTCAAGTGATTTAAGCGATGTTGTACCAAATGTGCTTAAACGAATTCGTCTATTGTCTGCTAATGAACAATCTTTGTAACGATTTTATTAATAAAATTAAAACACAATAAACAATAATGAATTTTATTTTTTTATATTCATCAACAATTATTTTTTAATTCAGTATATTTTTTACACGGTATTATTTGGAACGTATCTACCGTGTAAAAAGAAAGTTCGGTGTATATAAATTCAAAATGCTCCTTGTTTTAGTTCACCTCTTGTAGACAGTAGAAATAGCAATAGGACGTGCATGCTTTCCGCTTGGTTGCATAATACATAAATGATGAATTGTCATATTTATGACAGTGTTTAATCGACTTCAAGTTTTGCTTTAATATGCATGAAAGTCAAATGAACACAAAAGTATTCATTTGACTTGCATGCATAATTACGGGATATAATTCATTTTCTACAGCCTCATTTTTCCTTCAACTACGATTTTTTATGTCACATTTTATTCAACATGTTAACTTTAGATAACGCATTTACAACTTTTATAACATACTCTTTGCAAATATTGGGAGTAAAAGGCCTATTACACTACGCAATTTCAAGGCACCCTTACCCTTACTAAGTGCGGTGTAATAAGCCTTATGCGCTTAAATCACATACAAGAGAACAAGCCCACTCTGTTGTAAGAGCACTTAATATTGTGTAGTGTAATAGGCCTTTAAAACGTTACGATCTACTCATATATATTACATGGAATAGAAATATAATAAAATAATAAGCCTTCATGTTATACAAACCGATGTATTATAAATATATTGATGAGAATGATTGTTTGCCGGGCATGATATACGTTTGATAAGAAAATGAGACTGCAATATATATTTATAATAATACTTATTAATATATTAATACCATGAGATTATAATATATGGTATAAGTGGCTTAATATTTCAAATAAAATAAATATAAAGTCCGCACGCTTTATAAACAAGTGCCATAGCGAAAACGCATAAAGTGAAATCGAGTAAAACAGTAAGTCAAGTATTTGCATTTATCCAACATATAAATAATGTAGATATAAAAAAGCATACAGGTTATCCTACTTACAATGCTGTAAAAATGTTATTGTTACAAAGACAAATAATTGTTCATTGCACTTAAAAACTGTACAAAATAGATCAAAAAAATAAACAAAATATGGCCTAGTCACCTGGTGAATTAAGTTAAAAAAATTGTGCGCTCTCACTTGAGAGAAATATATGAATGTATATATACACAAAGTAATTTTAAGGATGTATTGGTAATGTATGTGTGTATATTGTATTATATAGCAAATAAATATGCTGATGCAGAGACGGTCTATTTCTGGACGATAGAAATACTGCATCTATTGATTTCGTGACACAAATAACCTAATAACGTCATTCATGCTTGATGGTCATTAATATAAAACCTAATTATTATATTTTATTGTTTCTGCATTGAGATAATTTTGTGTGCAGACAAAACTTTCGCAAAAATGAAAGTGATTTGTTAAGAAGGTAGAACCAGTATCTCGCCTAAATATGAACACTATATTGCCCCATTGACGCTTCCTGCCTTGCTCTTGTAGAATATTGCTCATTTATCAATTCAGTTAGTTAATTCAACAAGTCAATTTTTTGTAGACATTGCTAAAGATTACTGTAATATTGCCATGTGCAATATCCGTGCACATTTTGGCATGTAGGTTGCAATAAATGATAAATACTATACAGGGATCCCCAAACTTCACAATCTACTTCAGTAAGATTTTAAAAGTACCAGATTCAAAAAATCGTGAAATAAGCTATATATTTACCTATATTTACCTAACTCCCTGATGGAGTATTGCAAATGCGACCTGGACTCTGCTGGATTTTAAAAAATCTCAAAATATAGATCTAGATGCACATTAAGTTGAGCAAATTGTTTGACAACCAATTCTCGTGAAAAATAGTCTATCAAGACATGTTTTCATAATACGGAGATCCATATGCTCCATTCTAAGCAGGCATATTTACACTGTATAGATCCATATGCTCCACTTTTGAACACATAAAATCATTACTAAAAATAAAAATATGTCAGTATTTTCTCATCAGTGAAAAAATGAAGAGCAAATTGAAAAAATAATCGGCTTTTGTTATATTTTTCGTAAGCTTTCAGCTACCTGTCAGCTACTCTTAACTACGTGTCATCTGTACATCTAAATTCTCTGTGTTGCTTTTCATCATTGGTGTCAAATTACTACTTTCAGTATATCATCAACTACAAACAATCAGTAGCCAAAGGGTTATATTGTAATATGTACTATAGTATATCAACTAGAAATATACTAAACAAACACAGTAACAAAGCAAATGACAAATTAATAAATTATAATAATTTGTGATTTATTTTTTAATCCGGCTGAATATATGCGACACCGTATCTAACTAATGGACCGCAGTTTGGGAATCCTCGTGATAATTGATGGATTGTACGTACTTTAAAAATTAAAATAATTATGGCTATGCTGGTATTATGTCATCCCATATTTCAATCACTTTTTACGGCTGAGTTTTAGATGAACATATGAAGGACGCATTTACGCCAGATAACGTTGTAACGTATCATAACGAAATGGCACATTTGACTGCTCAGTAAGTCTCACATATGAACTAACTAAAATAATGCAACAATAAATATACCGCATATATTTTAAGTATATTATAATTATAATACACTTTATCTATTTCTTTTGAAGTATCGCCAGTTCTTTAGATTTACATTCAATATTTTCTATGCTAAGATGTTTTTCCGAACCAAATAAAACATTAAACAGACGCTTTAAAAGTCATACACATAATCCGAACGATAATTGAACTTCTCATTTAGTTGACGATATTAAAAAAAGCAAACACATGCCTAATAAATGTATTGTCAATTATAGAATATAGAAAAACTGTACACGAATTATTGTAAAATATAATGAATGACATTGTGACATAAGAAACTTGCGCCAAATTGCTCAAAACAATGAGAACGTTCATTATATTGCATATTTTTTGCTCGATAAATAATTTTAATACAGGTATTGCATAATATATTAGCCTACTGCCATGTATATACACATGACGTTATCAAGATTATAAGTTAAAATTCTGCCATAAAAACCGATGTCGTTACCATTGTCTCATGCATTGGTCGACCGATGTTTGAAACTAGTTTTGATTTATTTTACATGTTATGGGTTGAAGACACAACAGATACATTCGGATATAAATAAACCCAACAAATACATTCTAAATTATCTTGACTATTATTTTTGACATTTTAGTACGTAAAAGCATTATTCTAAAATATATTAACTGCAATTGTTCAAAAACTCGATATAAAAAATTACAAGTACCACTGCATTATAGAAACATCGTTATTTTTCAATACTTATACATTTTTTCACAGCGCATCATGTATCTAGCGGTCTTCTTGTTCTACTTTGAGCACTGTTTAATTAAACATGGCGAATGCTGGCGAATAATTCTAGTAATTAGAAGCTAGAAAAGAATTCCACCAAATTGAGGATAATGATTACAATGCACTATACATTTCTTATTTTTGAAAGTAGCTCTACGCTCTTTATGACTCAGTATACGTCGACAATTATAAAACGTGATGATGTATGCACCGAGTGCATACTATGATATCACCTATTGATAATGATTAAATTTATCTCAAAAATCATTTACGAGTATTCAGTGAATTTTCGTATAATTTTGAATATTATATTTATGCATATTTTTAATTGTCAAACAGTATATTTTAAACCACCCTATTTAGATAAAATACATCTTACCTAAAGGTAGTCAGTTTTTTTGTGTTTAGGCTTCACCACTGATGAAAATGAAAATCAGGCGCATTGATAGCACTTTCCAAATTTTTCTAGATATTATTTTATTTATTTGAACCAGTAACAGTTTTCACATTTAAAATGACAAGTAAATTATGATTCAACATTAAAATATAAAATTATGATCGTAAAAGTTGTACCTTTATGATTCAATGAATATATTACTAGACGGTGATCTAGGGTTGTCGCTTATATCGGATTTATCGGGATTCAAAGATTTTAAGCCGAGTATTACACCCACATAAAAATAGCTGGGTGTTAATTTCTACATTTTATGAAAAAAAAAAAAAATCTTAAAACAACGCTACTACATCGTCAGTAAATTTTAAATAAACATTAATACAGGTCGTTATTGGCATTCTGGATTTCGCCTTGACCCTGTACAAACATATATCGTAAATATACGCAGAATGTGAATACATATATATACAAATAATTACATATGTACTAAAGTTAAGATATCAATATATATACCCATAGTTTGGCCACATACAACGTGGAGACATCCTGGTCCTAAATATTGATCTATACAGATATTTAAAACTATACATTTAACAAAAAGCAGTGGATTGTTTAAAGATGTTTACAGCTAAATGCGTTTGTCTCCTGACAACTGTTTTCTACCAACATTTTGTTTGAATAGATTATCTACTTATATTCTCGACAACTTTGTTTTATTTTTGAACGATGCTTTAACAACTTAACTTGCGGTTCATTTGTGTCACTTAACATATATATTTAACACTGCCCTTTTCCCGGAACAATTCCATGAAAGTTGCCAACCCTAAATGTAAGAAGATGTTATGTTATGTTAATAACTTATGTAGTTATGTATATTATTTTATTTTTACTATTTTAATGAAATTTTGAAATACGATTAAAGTTTAAATGTTTTTTTAGAAATTTTACAAAAATTTATAATAGCAAAGGTATAATCGCATACATAACACCTTTTCCGTATTTTATGGGTTTACTTCCGGATATATACATGTAACAGTTCATAGGTCAAGTAAATTATGTTATAACATTTCTAATGTAAGCATTTGTAATGACTAACTTGACATAACGGAAGGGCGCCGTCTATTAAAAGAATTAATTTGTTCATATTATTTACAACAGATTACCGTATCAAATAAACGCGCATTTAAATAAGGTCGATCGTTTAAAGGTGCACGTATTCGTCGGTTATTTTTTTATAAACAAACTAAATAGCGTAAAGTCCCTTCGTTATTATAATATAATGTAATTGGCATTTTTTCAGATAAATAAGAAAAATATTTCGTTATGGAAAACTTTTTAAAAATTGAATCAAATATTAAAAACTCCCATGACTAGTCGATAGCACTCTAATATGATAAAATTGTTGATTAATAATACAATCAATAGATAAGACATCGAGAAGTCGTAGAAGTGTCAAGATTAAACCACTTTTTGTTTAAATCTTTTCAATGTTAATCATATACAATTTTCGATTTTTTTTTCTTGTACTATTTTAAATTTTATTTTAAAAAACCAGAACTAGAATAGTTTAGCTTTGTTTGGTGCGTTGCTTTTCTAATACTTGAGAAATAAAATCTCAATGAAAATTGACTGAACTTTTTTCAACTTGAATGCATCTATTGTACGTGTTTTATTTTCTAAAAGTAAATTATAAATTATTATTTGAATTCCTATGTACTTGATAAAACTCCGTTATGTATACCACTTTCGGTCTTAAAGTGGAGCATATGAATCCGCACAGTGCGAAGATATCCACTCCGAAAGTGCAATACATGAATCTTGGAAATGTGACAATTATTTTTTTACAAAAATTATTTGTCAGAAAACTAACAGCTCAACCCAAAAAAACAAACTGCATCATACATCTGTAATATAATTATTTTATTAGTATTTAGCCGTTATTTAGAAAATAGCCATTTAATTAGAGAGCTGTTTATCGTGTAGTAAAACAATGTTATATTTAGTTTTAAATTTTGTTTTTTTTAATGATATTGTAATCATTACACTGATTTCATGTTGCAGTATAAAAAAAATACCTGCATATATATAATTTATCGAAAATTATATTTATTTAAAAATATAAATACATGGAAAATTACTTATTTCTATGATTACCACGTAAACAAAATATTTAATCTAAAGTAAAAAAAAATTATCTTTCATTTCTGTTTGTAGCGATGTAAAGTGATTTATTTTATACAAAAACCAGTTTATTTTAAGGCGTGCTTATTGAATTTTGGTAAGCCCCATCGGGATTTTGAGCTTAATCAAATATTAATATTTCGCATCAAATCTCCTCAAAATATTGATGACATTTTCATACAAGATTTTGTATTATGAAAACATTTATCCGCCCGCTTTTAAATCGTATTTCCATGTTTACGAGTGAAATATTGTGCATAAAATATATTATGAGTACATTTATATGTATGTTTATTACGTAAAAATAACTAAGCATTACTCTTTACTTAATCTTTTTTTCATAATGAAAAGACGGCAATATGACATTTTTTATTGTGATCTAACAATTTAAAATTCATTCAGAAATAAAAATACAATTTATTATGTTTTCGATTTCTTGTTATGACCGAGTTGAATCAGCATATCAGAGATCATCTTAACATACTTGTATTTTTCATTTTCATCTTTGAGGTGGATTTTTATTGGCCATTTATATCATCCTTCAAACCTGTTTACAATCTGGATCCAAAAATATATATTAGACAATTTACACGATGTGATAGAAGTTAATTTAAAGAAACAAAATTGTGGAACTTTGTTTGCGATACAAGTTTAGCGTATCGTCATCTACAACTCTTTTTCTTAATGAGTAATGAAAGAATGCTCTTTAAATTATACGCTAGGAGAGCGAGAAAGAGCATTTTCATGCTATAGTTTGTCTTTATTATGCTAGATAGACGCTTCTGTGGCTGTTTGTAAGTGCGTATGTTCTAGTATTGGGGTTCAAATCACATAATTTAGTATAAAAAAATGTCCAGATTATTAATTTCACTATGGCTATATGCTTCACGGTTGCAATGGATATGCTCATAAACTACTCAAGAAATAAGAGTAATTATTTCAAAATGTGGACGATATATCGCCATAAGTATGTTCTGTACATTAATTGTAACACGAATAAAAATATAATTAACCATATATGTAATTATGATACGTTTAACAGACAAATATTAAAAAAGATGATTCATAAATAAATAAAACTTTGACATCATAAAATTGCGTCAATATTTCAGTTTCACAATACTCAAATATAAACAATAAATAATGCAACACTGATATATTACATAAAATACCAATTAATAAGATTTGCATAAATTGTGTTTACGGAGAATGCATGTATATGGCTTTATTCGAAAGCCAATTAAAATGTAAATTTTCAACAAAATTTAATATGATGAATATGACGATATAATCATCCTATAATTGTATATAGATAATCCATCACTGATCGCCAATTCTCTGGACATGAATATATTTGCATGACATCACGATTTTTTTATATACTCATTACACAGTTGATTTATGGAACGTCACACAATTAATGCTTTATATGCACACAGAATGATATAATATTATTAATTTGTTATCTAGAAATGTGCATTTAAAAATGTTCAATCAAATACTGCCAAAAAATGCCTTCAAAATTTTGTACTTTCTCGTAAACTATATTTGCAATTATTAAACGTTTTTAAAACATTAAATATTTTAAAAGACAGTCACAAAATGTATGTATTTTAATATTCCAAACAGCTTTCGTATAAAATAATTAGTCCAGTGTGACATAGAAGAGTTCTGCATTCAAGCGACTATTCATTAGTATAATTTTTGTGATGCTCTTAGCGTAGTTTATATTGTTGGAAATGCTCCAACTTTTACAGTATAACGTAACAGATGCTTTGAAAATGAACCGCATCACAAGTATATTTCTCTACAAAATTTAACCAGTTATGAGGCTTTACTCCAGCGATTATTTCACATAATCGTTAATGGTCGATTATATAACAAGTAGATTTAAAAAATACTTGAATCCCAAACGAACCTAAATCCAACCAAAAAATAATTATAAGAAGTAAAAAATAATAAAGTAACATTTTACAAAAGTATACTTTTCCTACATATTAACTAGCCGATTCAAGTATATACAAGTGGGGTTAATAGTGATAATAGATTTAAGTATTATATTTGTACAAATAAGAAACTATACGCGGGGTGAAGATGCCGGAAAGGAAAATAACTGAAGTTTTCGCCACTCACCCTGGATACAATTAGTCAGTAAACTAAAAGAATCGGCAGCAGATTTGATCTAAGTTCAGTAAAATAAGAGATCGAAAAGGAGTGAATACCAAACAGCAAAAATCGCTGTCATCTTTACTTGAAGGCACGCTTAGTAAATTCTCCAATTGCTAAAAACACGCGTGTCCGTATCATACAGAAATAACAGTGACACTGTTATGTTTACTCGACTATGTCGGTTTGAATAAAAATTAATAATATATTTCATTCGTCTCAAATAAATAAAAGTTAATACTTCATTCTTTAAGATAACTGTCATAATATATATTTATTATTAGCGATTACAATGCCAAAGCTTTCCCATAAACTATTAATTTCGTTGTATTATGGTTTCTTCTGACTTCGATAAACATCTTTGTATTTATTTTGTGTCGCATTTTTGTATGAATTATGATGAATAAGTCAAAAATATATGAAGAGTGTGAATACGCCATTTGTATTCAATCACATAACCAGAAAATGGGCTGATATTTAAGAACTGCCGCCATTTTTCCGCACAAAATTTTCACCGTTTTCAAAGCGAATTTTGACAATTTTTACACGTGGTTAAATTATGCGCCTTTTGATAATTTAACTTCAACGTTTGACGACGGCGAAATAATTCCCACTTTAGTTTTACCGCACGAAAATGAAGGCATATTTAAAATGTCACTCCAAACTCAAAGTGACGACTAATACAATTGTATATTTTAGTAAATAAATCAGTCAATATTTTTCCAGATGTAGTTGTCAATATTATATAAAGATTTTTTCTTGTTTTGATGACAAGATAATATATATATATATAGTTTTTGTAAAACATATTAAATAGATAACATAAATTATCATTAGTGCAGAACGTGGCATTATTTTAATAGATTTACATATTAAATAATACCTCACAATTAAAAATACATTCCAATTTTGGTTTTATTACGTTTTTATTTAAAAACACAAATCCTTACGTTATATATTATAATATTTACAACAATAATGTATGCATATATCATATATACATACACCCACTTCCAAGGAAATGTTTTAAAATAAATATCTATAATTTTAACTAAGATATACGATTTTATTCAGCACTGTAGTCATCGCAATGAATAAAAATTAATCATACGTTTTAAAATTATTATAGGGTTAAAGTCATATTGATAAAATAAATGAATATTTATACTAGTACAAGGCAAATAGAGAAATTTTGGAAATAGCCATTAGTATACATTTCTGTAATCATTTCAAAAATTCGTAAATGACTGCTGTCACAACAATTAATATATTTTTATATTAGCAGGTTAGTAAATTTACTTTCCGTCCGAATATCATACCTAAGAACAATACTTATGAGCAGATTGTGTATTTAAAGTCAGTTAAAATGTCTATAAACTTTTAATACTATTCAAAATAATAAATCTATTAATTAATTCCTTACAATGTCTTGACTAATTCCTACATTTGCCAATGAATGTCATATACCATTAATAATTTAAAGAGAGTTTATAGGATTTAATTTAATAATTTTATGTGTACAAATGTATACGTATTGAAGGGAAACCGGAATAAAATAAAAAGAGAGAAGCGACGCTTTTTGATGTAGCTATTTTTCCCAGTAGCCGAAATGTTAACGTGCGCACATTATAGTCGGAGGTTGCGGGCATGATTCTTACAACTTCTGGAGTTTAATTGAACCCAAATGTACATAACCAAATTTACGGTAAATCTTTCAAGACTTTTATATTGTAGAGATCTATATACTTCAATTCTGCCGAACTAATAACGCAATATCTACTACATAGAGAATTACACGCAAAACATTGCGTTTTTACTTAGCACAGCATAATTCTGGAGTGGATATCTTCACGATGTTTAGATAGATACGCTCCACTCCTGGAGCGATAAAAGATCTTTGATTATCGATATCGTTATAACTTCATAGTAAAATTGGTATCAACCACGTTACCTATAAGGTAAAATTGAATTGAATTAGACGGAAACCTGGCATGGGAGTTTACCAGATCTCTAAATTTGAGCTTAATATCAAGTATTTGTCAATATATGAGCGATATGAGTTTGTTTGTGACTAAAGTACTAACCATACTAATTAAATTTGAAGTTCAAACTTTCCAACGCATTTTTCTCGAAACTATATATATTGGTGGTTTTGTTCAAACTAGGACGATAAATTAGATGTAGTTAAGCAAAAGACGTCCAAGTCACAAATTGACTTTTTTTATTGTATTACATAAAATAAAACATCAGTACCTATTTTAATATGATAAAGACACCCGATCAGAAATATACACCTAAAAGAAGTAATCGCTGTTAATATTAGTTAATAATAGCCCGCATACTAACAATTTACAAAAAATAATATATATACAAATCATCAATGTAGCTTAAACATTTTCAGCTTTGAAGTTTAAATACAAGGTAACTTAATTACAAATAATTTTTGATTATAGCTATTCTAAATTATAATTATTATCATAATACCATTTTCAAATATTTTTTCAATAAATCTCCGATTATATTATTGTATTTTATTAAGTCGATATATTATTTTATTTATAAACAAAAACACACTAAATATAACCAGTTTCAAAATTTTATAGGCAAAGACTAATATAATATTAATAAAAATCCAAGCACAAAACCATCAAGATTATAACTAGCAGAAAACGTTCAACTCATAAAACATTCAATCACCTCTAAATTAGTAAGTTTTTCAAAAATCTGGCAATCAGAAAAGATGTAGTATATGCCATGTAACTATTCAATTTTATATTATAGTCTTAATAATATAAAAGTTGTACTGTCTCTTTAAATTTTCAATCGCGTTTTACTCAGTTGGATCAGAATGTGGCATGGACGTTTTCTGCTTAACTACATCCAATTGACGATTTATTATATGCAAGATTTTAGTGGGGTCAGTGACATTTTTTTATATAAATGTATAGAGTTCATTCATCTTAGATTCTATTTTGATTCTTTGTCAAAACAAGTAATTTTATATACGAGACAACCACGTTTACGATACAACAACTAGTCAGCAATAAACGGCGATAAATTGACGAGCTATGTATGACAAAACCTGTTGCTAGTTTCATTAATTTAACAAGCCTTGAAAAAATCTTCAACAAAACGCTTTGAAACAGAAAATATGCCTCGGAGCAGATATGCTATAAAAATATCTGAATAAATTCGAAAAAATCTCTTACGTAAATGGCTTCATTTCTCTAAAAAATATTTAAATCTATTTTCCAGCATTCTAAGACATTTTCGTTTACTGTACAATGAAGTTAATAAATCACAATTTTCGGGATTACGCAGTTCACAGAATTGGGCCGTATATAATTGGAACTTCTACTAATTAAGTAATACTGCATATACAACCTCAACAATAAATAAAATAAATCTGATTCTTTACTACAAAATATAATCATTTTAATTTATATTATGTGTGTGGTCTACTTAAGAAGTACCTCCACAGAAAAGATAAAGGACGTCGCCCTCAGCTTTGTCAAAATAGCTTTTTTCGATAATCACAACGTATACAACTTTATATATAAAACGTTCTACGAAAATGATGTACGCTGCAAATGCCGATTTAGTGTCTAGCTTTAGCTTTTTAATTCGAAAAAGGGAGGGTCTGTAAAATCCGTGACTAGGGAAAAGGACTTTCACAGGAAAGGTTATTGGTAAAATGGAAAGTGAAAACAGACTTCTTGATTTAATGTGCAATAGCTTTACAGTTTTCCATTTTTATTGTTACAAAAAGGGATATTTAAAATATTATGAAGGAAATTATCGTATCATAATTACCGGAGTTAATATTCTTCTCCACATTTCACTGAATGCATTTAAAATAATAATAAAGTTTTCGGTATGTCTCGCTAAATAAATTTTGCAGAAATATTAAAAATGTAGTTGACTCAAAACAGCTATACTCAGAGTTACGACAGTGTATTTCTGGGAGTGCGAAATAATTTATTTTTTTATTTTTTAAGTTTTTCATCGATCACGGAGTGTTATTCTCAATATGCTGTTAATGATGTGTAACTCTGCGCTGTAATATATAATATTTGTATGTATGTAATATTACATAACTATGTTATATATCAGGTAATATAGAAGGAAATTGCATTAAAGTGTTTTAAATTGATTTCCGTTTTTCGTATTTCGCTGAATTTACTTCTGTAGGTGGAGATAATATTTAAATTAGAATGTAAGATAACGCAGATTGTTATGCTGAGTTGCTACTGACCCGTATATAAAATGTTGACTTCTAATCTCTCGACAGGGCTGAATCAACTAAACAATTTATGATTTTATATAATGATCGAAAAAATAGTTTCCAGTACAGTTTCAATACAGTAACAAATAGATTAAATTTATTTTTTCTTGTCGGATTTATAAAACAATTTAGTATACTCCAATCAATCAATCAATTGAAGTGTTTTAGTGAATTATAATTCTACATTTTTATAAATGTATGTTAATTGCTGTTTATAATCACACTATGTTTAATGACTTAATAGCACAACTATAGTTAAATGAATTTATCCGTTTATTATTGTATATTATTTTGTGTTAATTATAATTACGAAGCACCTAAGATTTATTTGTGCGTCGACCACTGAAGGAGAGATTGTTTTCGTTGAATTGGAGTCAAATACTGGGCTTAGCCTAAATGCATACATTTCGACTGGCTGGGACACTTCGTCTGTCCAGTTTTTAACCGTATAACTAACAAATTTTTTAAATTTAATTTTTCGAAATTTCATTATCACTGTGTTATAATATAATGCATTACTACTATCAATATTTTTGTGTAAAATCAATGTCTAATATTGCCAACTTTTCAAAGGCTTGTTAGAAAATGTTTTATATTTGAACATATTTTTTGATCGCCCTGAACATTTTAAGCTAAACACTAACTAGGTTTCAAAATTGAGCAGCTGATATATTACGAATGTCTCTTCAAATTCTTAGCCGTACCTCATCAACCGAATGCTCTAATTCCACCGTCTGGAACTTTTTTTTATTATCTATAGATAAATGATATTCACATAATCTGAGAGAAAGCAGATTGGTGTGCGAGTATTTTCCATATTTTCCAAACATAATTTTTAAAATACTTAGCACGCTGAAAATGTGCACGTATATAATTTCAATTCTTACTAAAAGGCCACTAATTAAATGCAATATATATATAATGTGTTGGATACGTTGTCGTTATAAATCGTGGCGATATGTAAAAATTTCAATAAGTTTAATAATTTGCATATTTTCACCACAACTACATTATGAATTCGGTGACTTCATCGTTATACGTTGTGTAGATCAAATACAATATCTAAAATCTATCATCTTTTATCACATGTCCCATATGATATTGTAAGGCATAGCGAACAATAAATTCTGTGCATTATGATGACACCAGCTGTTGCTATAAAGCAACTTAATATTATAATATGAATACGGTGGGAAGCGTATGTAACTCCAGATTTCGCGCGCCTCTCGAATCCCAGGGTTTCTCCCGCCCAACTGATCAATTCCCGCACGGCTCAATAAACCAAAGAAACTGTCTCGAAAAGTTTTGGCTTTTATATTATTATCACGCTTGTCGGCCCAAAGAGACCGAGTCTGCCCCTGGCCAAATAATTATTATGAAGCAGATATGCTCACTCTTCTTGAAACCAGTGGTCAAATATCTTTCGTACAATTTGTAAATAAAATAATGGCAACTATAAAATAAAGACATTTGACAAGTCCACTTTTAGTCAAAAATAAGTTAATACTACGATGTATTGCACCATACTATATGCAAATCCCGTATTAATTTAACAATTCAAAGTTATTGAAACATTTATCGAAAAACGTACCCAAAAAAAATTACAACTGGATTGGATACTGAGACCTATACTGCAAAATATATCACTTTGTGTTCAGATATGTCAAATGCGTGTTGTTCGTAGATAAATTAAAAACTATATACGAGTATATGCATTTATTATTTTATTTTAAATCATGTTCACTCCCAAATGAACTACACAGAGTGAATATATCTACTCCAAAAGTGTATTATATGGATTTCTGTTATGTAAAGACGTCTTGATGGATTATTTTTCACAAGAATTGTGTGCCAGACAATTGCTCAACCCAATGGGCATCTAGTCCTGCATTTTTTGGATTATTAAAATCCGAAAGATGTGGAAATCGAATCCGCATTCCTGATTTACTAGGAGCGTACTGTAACCTCTAGCCTACCCAGTAAAGGTTGACGTAGGCGCCTTGCTGCTCAACCCTTGTAAAATTGTCCATATTGACAATTAATTTATTTTGTAAATGTATATTTTTAGTGTTCCCAATAAGCAAAAAGAGCACTAATATTTGCCAGAAAGTTACCGATTAAATTACAAAATTATTAGCTTACTTATTAGTAAACTTCCCGTAGGAGATGTTTATTAGTATTAACATATAATACATTAATTAAGTGACTCTTAAGTCCTAGTTAACTTAACCCTCAGATATTTCAAAACCGCTTTTTCGATAGTCATAATGTAAACAACTTAATACATGTTCTATCAACAGAATATAAGCTGAAAATGCCGAATTGGTACCTAAACTTCGCTTTTTAAGTTTGAGAAAATGTGGTTCTGTGAAATTTGTGATAAGGAAAAAAAGCTTACACCTCGTCAAATTTATTGGTTTTTTCTTAAATGACGATTAAAATGATACATTGGGTAAATAAAATCAACAGTTTTAGTATAGGGTTCAAGGTTGGGTCTATTTAATATTTAACTTGGCCCAATATCATTTAAGAAACTTTTTTGTGCCTCCTGTAAAATTCGTTCTGAGCGGGTTACATCCTTTTTATTTTATACAGTATTTGAAAAGAAAATAACTACATAGTTATAAAAGGAAATAGATGATGGTGAAAAATAGAAATCATTTGTTTTTGGTTGAGTATTTCTGATGTAGAGCCTTCTTGTTGTCCGCTTCAGTCCCAAAACATCTCGACCAAAACCACTTTCATCTTCGTTGATGGCCGGCGCACTATTGCCCTCTCTAAACGCTGTTGGCGAACCGCGAGAGAGAACGGGACAAAAAAAGAGAGGTCTTTAGTAGGTCATTATGTATGCAAGCTACTTCTGGTGCGGATTGCCTACACATATCCTTTCCAAACTTTTTTACGACTATTCCCCGTGCAAAAACTTCGAATATTGTTTTATCGAAAACTTTTAGTTTCAAAAATATTAAGGATGGCTTATTTATAAGACTTTGATTTGTTAGGTTCATTAATAAGTTTGTAGCAATTCATATTGTTTGGAAACTTAATTAAAAATCAAAATCTTTAGGCAACACAACTTCCTCTCTCACTCTACTCTTAAAAAAATCATCAATTCCCACTTGTTGATATCTATGTAAATATAAATTATTTCATCTGTTCAACAACACGATATACATATGGTTATAGCAAAAATATCAAAAACATATTAAAATATAAAAAAAAAGAATAAGGAAAGAATTTAAAAAATATTTATACAGAAGGAAAAAGAGAATATCTACTAAGTAAGTTAGACAGACACTATTCTGATAATGTATATAATAGCATCCATCTAAGCTCGATCTCACCTAGGCGGAAGATATCAATATCTGAGGCAATTTCGTTAAACATCACCATTGCTCTCCGTATTGGCA
>JAGVSQ010002507.1:0-24408 GCA_022683975.1 Rhyacophila evoluta | reverse complement strand
ATTTAAAATCAATTTCCATCAAGCACCATCAGTCGAAAATATTAATTAGATAATACATTATTTTTAATACCATTTATAAATCAAAAATTAGACAACCTAATTAAAATTACCACGAAAAGTTTTTGATATAAATAATTTATTTGTTTGCGTTCTTTGTCACAGAGTCTTTTGGATTTGACTTAATTTGGACTTTGATAAAATATTACAGGACTTAAATCACTTTCAAAAATATTTTGATTTGTACATCTGGTTCAGTACGCCATTATATGCAGATTTGCATATTCTATTAAATACATCGACTGTGGAAAGGAAAAGAGCGTAACCTTAACCAAACAATCTTTACAGGAGGCACAAAAACGTATATTCAATGATTTTGTACTGAAGTGAAAGTATCACACAATACAATCTTAAAGTGCGTGAATTGTAAAGATGATGTTTTATTTACCCAATCCGATTTGAATTCAATAAGAAATTTAAGAAAAATTAATAAAATCGATCTGCTGTAAGTGCTTTTGCTGGTTGTAATTTGACAAGCCATAGTTGTTTTCAAACTTAAAAACTAAATTTAGATACTAATTCGGCATTTTCAGCTTACATCCTTTAATAGAACGCGTATTAAGTTATACATTGTGACTATCGAAAAAAGCTCTTGGTGAGAGAGGTAAACTGATGGTTACGTCTATTTTCCTTTCCACAGTCGATAGTATTACTTGGTTTAAGAGGATTTTAAATGCATATGTAGGTGAGGTTAGATTAGTAAATATAATCGGTAAGATTTTTTGCCTTTTAAATTTATCGTTATTATAGAATTGACATATTTTCTCATATGTTTTTCGTTTATAAAGCGTTGCCAGTGTAGGTAAGAATTATAATAATTAATATTTTCGACTGATGGTGCTTGATGGAAATTAATTTTAAATTCTAGTAAATACCGGTTTTAAATCATTTAGAATTTAATAATTATAAAATTTAAATTCTATTATAATTTGGCATTTGCAGCTTACATCTTTTTGATAGAAAGCGTATTAAGTTGTATACATTATGATTAGGGTTACATTCATTTTCCTTTCTACAGTCCATATATAAAATCCCACTTTTTTCAATGTGCGCTTGATATCAATCAACACATTATTAATAAATAAAAAAACTCTATTTGAGCTTAACAGTATTTTGTAAATTTTAATATTTATTATATTGCGTATACGCCTTTCTCAGTACACCAATTAATCAAGTTTAATATCAGACATGAGTAATTTTTCTAAGCAGTGTTTTTGTTTTAAGATACAAAAATTTACATATTTTTCTTGTGCGTACAAGAATACCAAGGATCATAATTCTTTTCTGCCAACATGTGTTATCACTTTTGTGTGCTGGTTTTATTTTCGGATTATCCAACAAGAATCTTCACATAAAACAAAGTTACGAGGGATATTTACATTGTTAAAAAAAACTACACAGCCTTCTACATCATACTTCTACTAATCTGTATAATACATGAACTGTACATGTATCTACCTACCTACCACGTTTGCTCCTAAAGTAGAGCATATGCATCTACACAGTGTCAAAATACTCACTGCGGAAGTGGAGTATTTTGAAGACGTCTTGACAGATTATTTTTCACTAATTGTTTTTAATGAATTTTACCCTTGCGGCAATCAGGTTGGATCGTCCGATGGGCCTACTTGAATAACTCTTCTCATTCCGTACACATTCTTATATACTCACATTAAGTGGTCTGGAGTCTTGGCTATCTCCATGCGCCATTTAATATTTGGAAAAACATGTATGTGGGATCTTACAACTGTCCGTTTGTCTATATCTTCTTTAAAACTTGGGCATATGGATCTTTACCGTATGAAAATGTCCACTCCGTAATTGAAGTATATGAATCTCCGCAGTATAAAAACATACCTTGACAGATTATTTTTTGCGAGAATTGGTTGCCAATAATTGCTCAAATCAATGAACATCCAGTCCTTCATTTTCGGATTTTTTAAAATCCGGCAGATGTTGGAATTGAGCCCGCATTATCTGGATGCTTACCTCTATCCTAGTTAACAAATAAACAACAAAAAGTATACATACTTTATTCAAACAAAATTTTTAAAAAGGATAGAAATTGTAGTAAGCAGAGAACGGATGTCCTTTAGAGAAGTCTCTCAATATTCTCCACAAATATTTAAATACTTACGTTTTAAAATCTTCATTTTAGTTTCACAGAAAAATAAAACAACTATCATATTTTACAATAAGAGTCAAAAAAATCATTTGGCATTCAAACAAACATCACTTCTAAATTATCTTTTATATCTACATAAATAAAAATTTAAATGTTCGTTTGTTCAAAATCTTAAATCTCCAAAAGTTCTTCACCGATTACTTTTAAATTTTGACACAACATTGCATTTAAATATGCGCATGTTTTTTTTACATATTTATTATTATATATAATAGATGTAACACCTATAACAGATAAAACGTGTTTTTTTCTTAAACAGCGCCATTATTTTTAACCAAACTGAGCCACAGCAACGTGTGGCCGGATACAGCTAGCTGCTTATTTATTTTCCGCTTAACCAGACTGAGCCACAGCAACGCGTGGCCGGCTACAACTAGTGATTTTATATTATATATAAAAATATATACCATGTTCGCTCCTAATATGAAGCATTTGGATCTACACCTTGTGAAGATATCCACTCCGAAAAAGGAGTATATGGATCTTCGCAATGTGAAAACATCTTGACAGATTATTTTTCACAAACATTGTTTGTCAGACAATTACTCAACCCAATGGGCATCCAGTTCTACATTTTTCGAATGTCTAAAAACCGACAAATGGGGATTCAAGCCCGCATTCTCCGGATCGCTAGGCATGCACGCTATCAACTACGCTACCAAGGAGACAAATATAAATGTATATAATTTAATCTCCGGTGTTTAGTATTAGGTAATTTATGGCAATTTGCTTGTCTTATGAGTTGGTTACTTTCTGCATACACGGGTATACGTAAATGTAATAGAGATGTTCAAAATCGAATTACGTGTACGCCTCGTGGAAAAGGGACTTTTCCGAAACCAAATAAAGGAACCCTGACCACAACAAAATTTTCCTCAAAGGTATTTTACTTATCCAAATCGAATTTCTTCCCCACCGAGGCATATAAAGCACATAATACACGGGACGTCAAAGTCCTTTTTATCACATTAATTTATGTGGTATTAAATAATATTAGACCCTGTAAAGCCATGGGCGAATATTCGAATTTATTATACCATCATTTATTAATAATAATAAGAATGTATTTCTTTATTTCACTACAAAATAATATTACAAATCTAACATTACAACACAAACTGTTCTATCAAGAAATTTTGGAGATCAATCGAGCACAGCTATTGAATATTCCATTATTGAATGATCAACTATCTATCTCCAATAGTCTATTGCTATATCCATTAACTTATTAGTAAACGTATTTTTAACAGGTTATTTTATAGTTGATTAAGTATTTTTATATATCCTAATTATATTCATTGTAATTAAATAGGTTGAGCCCAATAGATTAATGATTTTTTTTTGCTAGTTAATTCCATTATATTATGGATTTACTACCACTAATGATAGTTATTAATTTCACCAATGGTAGTTACTAATTTAAGACGATAAATAGTAAATTTAGAATACAAAATATTGGTTTAAAGTATTCTTATAAAATTACAAATAGTAATACCACAAAAATTTTAAACCTCCCCGGTAACATAGAAGTTAGCGTGCCGACTAATAAACTTTTTTTTTCCGTTTGCATACTGCATATTTTATTTGTAAAAAGCTTTTAAAATGAATGTATGTGTGGCGTATATAAATTAAATACATTCAGCCGGTTATATAATTTAATTGCATCTTAGCTATATTTTATAGATTCAGTGTGAAGTTAGTTAAACATCAATATCGAGTGTCACAAACATTCAGTCAGTAAATAAACATTATTATAAACCAATTAAAGCTCAGCATACGCAGTTTACTAACCTTCTAATAACTTTTAAGAAGTGACGCGCGGCCGAGTTCTTTCTCTTTCTCTTCATTTCGAATCAACAACTCAACTAGCAAGCATCGCTCCGTTCGTCATTTGTTTCCATCCGCTGTTATACGCGTCTTTCTTTGCGAACATAAAACATTGTAATTGTAATACAGTTGTAATAACCTTCTCATTGTTCAACATCAATAAGTCATAACATTGAAGATTATGTGAAAGTGTTTCCTTGGACCACATCAGCATCCTACAACACTCTCACATATGATTTCGAATTCTGATAGGTTAAATCAATTTAAATTCAGTTTCGTGTTGAGAAAGTAACAAATAAAAGATCAATACATTCACTTTCTGTCTCGCCGGTAGCGTAGAGGTTAGCATGCACGCCTAGCAGTCCGAAGAATGCGGGTTTTATTCCCAAATTTGTCGGATTTTTTATAATCCAAATATGGAGAACTGCATGCCCTTGGTTGAATAATTGTCTGACTAACAATTTCCGTGAAAAATAATCTGTTAAGACGTCTTCAAATCGCGATCTATATATGCCACTTTCGGAACGGATGTCTTCACATTGTGTAGATCCATATGTTTCAATTTGGGAGCGAACATGGTAATAAAAAATATAACTTAATGCATGTTCTATCACAAGAATATAATTAATATTTTCGACTGATGGTGCTTGATGGAAATTGATTTTAAATTCTGAATTATTTAAAACTGGTAAACTTCCATATCCGTAAACCAAGAATATATTTAAAACGACCAAAGGATTGAAAGACATTTTTTCATTACAGAATAATGATTCAGCACGAAATCATTTAAAATGAATACATTAAATATTTTAAATCATGCCAACATAATATGTTGTGCCACATATTTATTTGACATTATAACTGTAAAAGTAGAGTATGTATTATATTTGAAAAAATATAGGATATTGTACTCACTTATAAGAGTAGTATACGGAGTTTTAACTTGGTCAAAGAACCGGCATACATCATCAGGAGTGTCTTGGTGTTTGTCTGATTGCTGCACCTCGATCACTCGCTCGTCCCTCTTGTGGAACATCATGCACAGGTGACCGGATTCACTGAAAGATTTTTTTTCGATTAAGAAAACTTTACGCGAGGAAGGAAAAAGTAGAATAAGTCTAGATGCTATTTAATAATTTTGCGATGATTATAATTGCCTTGTTTCAATATGAAAACCGCGCAAGTACATTTAGTAGATCTGAGAAACATACTAGCTGTAACAGTGAACGATTTCATGGAAATATGGTTAAATTAAATGATGGATTTTTGCTAATCTCACAGCCTTGACGTCAAATGGTTGATGTGTTGTTCTTAGATCTAAATGTGTGGCCAATCTTGCTTTCGTATGTAATATTTACAGGAGTAATTAAGCAATGGAACTAAAATTTCTATAGTTCTGAATATTAAAAAGAAATAATGTTTTTTTAAACTCACCATTCTTGTGTAACATGAGCGACAATTTGAATTCGATTAGTATCCTGTTGATGAATCGAATGGCAGACTAGACGCATTTCATTACCTGACCCATCTTCGTTAGTGATCTAGAAGAATAAAATCAAATAAATAAATATCTTATAAAATAATATAAGTTTGGTAAATCTTCAATCGATCTTAACCAGTCACCGTGTTAAAAAAATATGATACACTTATGAATGAAATCTTGATGTTGATATAACAACTGACTTGGGAAAACAAATTTTTGGGAGCCTAAACAATTATTTTCCAATTAATTAATTACTGCAAAGTAGAATTCAACTGAGTAAATACAAGCTCTATAATAAAGTAATTACATATGGCAATATTCTTCGGAAATAACAGAAATGCGTCAATCATAGTGTAAAAAAAGCTAAGTCACAATTACAAGATTGAGCAAATGTCAACTAATAACCGGGAAATATTGTCATAGTTTTTTTTGAAAGGATTTGTTGTTGTGTCATTGGCTCAACATATTTGGATATCTCTAACCCAAGTGAATTTTAATTTAGGAGAATCAACACAGGGGATACACATAAAATAAGCAAAAGTTGAGGCCCACCTGTATATTAAAAAAAAAAAATTACCTTGAGTGTAGCATTTCTTTGAGAGAAATGGTAGGTACGGGTATGGTCCAAGCTATGCCAGTTGTGGTGATCTGTAATCCATGATGGAAAACGGCACCTATTGTGATTATTATCCACTGAAACGAAAAATAATAACATTATAAGACTCATATCTTGAAAGAAAGATCAAGTGATATAAAAAGAATCCGATAATGTTGCCATTATTAAATTTTACATTATTTCTTATGAAGATTGTTTGTTACATATTTGTGCAATTCGGTTCAAGTCTGTTAATCAAGATAGCACCATAGTATTATAGTTCTGTAAACTAGAGGCCTCTATTTAAGAGTTGGGTTTATTAAAACTAAGACTCACCTGTTGTAAGCCTCATGGTTCGGCTACCTTCTGTAGTGGAAAGTAGACCATTACATGTGGCGTCTCCTGATTGAGCAATGTCATAAGTGTCCTTTCCATTATAATGATTTTTTTTGTATACAAAACATCTGAAAAAAAATCCCATCATTTATTTGAAATTGACTTCAATATTATATTAACACAGTAAGAAACATTTTATTAGATTAAGTTGTATATTTTTCATTGTGACTTATCCATTAACCGTATTTTAATTTTTGTGTTTATTTCAAAGTGATGATTTTATTGATAAATCGAACTCAGAGTGGTAGAAAGAGAGAAAGTAAGAAACACCTCTGATAACTAAGTAAACATTAGCCTGGGGGTGACATGTCGTGGTTTTGCATACCTGTATGAATCTTCATCCGACATTCTTCTATCACCTTGAGAGATTTTCCCAACCAGATACCTTGTGGAGCCCTCCTTCCATGTGGCCAGGCATACAAGTTTTTCCACTGAAATATTAAATCGATCAATGATTTAGTACAAGGTTTCCGCCGGTCCGCTAATGATTATTGCCCTTTTTAAAACGCTTATACCAAAATTGAAAGAATGGCACCATTAAAATTAAGTGTACTATAAGTTTCATTACACACATTACGAACATTAGTTCACATTATATTTTCTTTCCAAAATATGTATTTATTGTTTATGATAAATCGGTGGTATATAATATGCGATGATAACGTATTTTCCATGATTGTTGCGTCAGCTCTTCTGTTGACAGGCCTTCTTGCATCCTGCGCCTACTGTGCCTCACCTGAACTTTCTTAAATTCGCTGGACGCAGTCTTGCAATATTTCGGAAAATTATTTGATATGGAAAATAAGCTGAAGACTTCAGGTAAGAACTCAGTAGTTCAAATATTTGGCACTCTTAGTGAGTGTTTACAAGTGCAGGGCTTAGACTGGCAAAAATGGGTCGGAGAGTGAACAGACGGTGCTGCAAGCATGACCGGATATCGTTCCAAGTGTTGTTGCAAAAATAAAGGATGTTGCCTGTTCAGAATTTTTGTCCACTTATTATGTGATCCACCGAAAGCATCTAACTGAAAAGAAGCTTTCTCTTGAGTTGAGCACAGTGATGAAAGACGCAGTAGAGATCATAAATACAATTAGTAGTTGTGCCGTGAATTCCAGGTTGTTCACAACTGTGTGAGAGAAAGAGAGCAAGGCCTCAAAACAACAACATTTCTTTATCCACATGGAAGTGCAGTGGTTATCCAAAGCAGCTGTTCTTTTAAGCTTTGTTGAAATGAGAGATGATGTAAAGCAATTGCTGAGAGAGCAAAACCTGAACCTTTTAAAGCCTTTGTTGGATGAGGATTGGATGACTAAACTTGGATATATTGCGTATATATTTAGTCTTATTAATAAAGTTAATATATATTTTCAGAAAATGTGTCTCTTTCGTTTGTATCTTTCGAATATTATATTGTATACAGTTTTATTTTCCGTATAAATAATAGTATCTTACCATTACTCTCAGTAGACTGCACATCAGGGCAAGCCTGATACTTGAGCAGCAGTCTTGAGTCATCAGTGCAACTCTCAGCTCTTGAGAGAGGAGTTCCACAATTTCCAGTTCCCCTGTAACAAGATTAAAATGTGCTAAAATAACATCGATGTGAATACATACTGTAACTAAATTACTCGATGAAGAAAAGGCAAACATAGTTTTAAGACATTTACTGGATTACGTACGAGTAGGGTTAAAAAAATTCTGGTGATCAAAAGATAGGTTTAACATATATATTACTGGTATAAATATCTTCATAAATTACCTATTGTAAGAGAATGTAAACGGAGCTCCTTTGAAGGGGCATGGCTGAAGCCTAGATGGAGTTTCTTGTCTGAACATAGAATAGAGCGGCGCGTCCCCGCTGATAGAGTCACACATCACATTCAGCGACGCCTTTGGGTCACATGAGAAAGCTGGAATTCAGAATAAAGAGTGATAAATATTCATGTTCATAAAATAAGATATAAATAACGTCATCGATATTGCAGGAATATGTAGCTTGATTTTTTGACTTAAGCCACTTTGTAAAGTTTATTTTTATTTTTACAATCTTTTGTATCATTTGCACATTTTCGTATTAATACATACGTTTATGAAATGTGTAAAAATTATGTGTTAATGCAAAAATGTACCAAGGATACAAGAGATTACAAAAAAACAGATCTTATACTTCACAAAGTGACTTAAGCCAAAAAATTGATTTGTGTGTTCCTTCAATATTGGCGATGCTATGTTTATTAAATTTAATAGTTTTGGCTATTAGTTTATGAGCTTAATGTTTATTTAAATGTAAAAAGTGGCTGCTCAATGGGTTGGGCTCTATGTTGCATCAAAGTGGATTTCTTATTAAAAAGTCTTTTTATAATATTATCCATTTTTTTCGGCCTACTAATTAGTTATAAAACATTAGAAAATAACATTAACAGATTATAAATTTGATGATAAATAGTTGTTACAACTCACTTTCTTTGTATTGCAGAACAGTTGGATGTTTTTCATGCAGCACCATGCATCTGTAGCATTCGTCAGCTCTGAAAATAAAAATATAATCAATGAGTTTTCCTAAATAATATATTTTTAAAGTTTGTGAATCTCTGTTACATCAGGATATATCTTTGATTAGGATAGATACTCATGATAGGTATGAATGAGTAACAAATATTTACTTACAGAGATATTATTTGATTAGGCAATATTCTAATTCCGAGAATCTAACAAGGATTCATTAGTTTCAGGTCATGGTTAAAAGTTGGTCCTGGATAAAGATATATAATGTATTAATAACAATTAGCGAAAATCCAATAACTAGAAACTCACAAAATGGTTGAAAACGAGATGTGATTTTTTAAAAAAAAACAGCCTGTTTATAGAAAAAAGAAATGTTTTCTCATTATTTGAAACCAAAATAATAGTAAATATTCTGAAATCTGAATCCCTTCAAAATAAATGATATAAGAATAAAGTGAACTAGTAACATAGATTAATTCGATGATATCCTGATCAGCTGTCTGTACAATTCATACAGAGTTGTAAGCTGACACGAGTGCATGGCTTTTATTATAAAATATTTTACTGTTAATATTACCAATGTTCATTGTTATTTGCAAATCGGGTTTCGTTTTTTGACATTTTCGAAATCATTTTACAACGACATCAATACAAAATCAGAATTTCAAATGGTTTCTCAATGATTTAGCGAAAACCATTGTTAATTTTACCATTAGTATCACTTTGTTAAAACGAGATTATAAAAATATATTGAAATTTCCTCTATATTTTGGAACATACATACTTTCATTGCTAATTGTGCGATTGGATGTAATAAAGTACTGTAAAATCTGAGATGGTGAGTAAGTAACAGCAAATTCTCAAAGAGTAACTTATTAAACGCGTATTTTAGTTTATTTTTAATACAAGTAAAAATAACGAAAATTAATAGTACGCATAATGCCCGTAATATTCAAAGCAGTTATCTAAAACAATCGAAGGATCAAATTTTAGTCGGGGGCACGTGAAATATTTAACAGAGGCGCTAAGTCTTGGGCGTTTACTTGAGACAAAGCTCCGTTTTCAGGGCGGGATTAGGATGTAAGCCGATTCGTGAGCCGCGCGTCAACCTTACGCGGGCTCCGATTCGCCGTCATTGTAAATAAATAATTAATAATTTAAGTTTGTAAAGCGCTTATCAAACTTTCACCGACTGCAAAATTAAACGTCTAATAATGTGAAACTCGTCTATAAAAAATAGCTCGGAATAAAGAGTTGAAAAATAATTAAAATTGATTGATAGAAATCGATTTTCAACTTCTTAAATGAGTTTCGTGATAAATCTAGTAATGTGGTATTTATGATAGATTCATATACATATTCATGTGAACCAAGTCACGCGTAAATACCAGAAGAATAATACTGGATTTGAAAGTATTTTAGCCAAATGTACTTCCAATAATAATGTATAATATGCTACTTAAGAGAAATACAAAAACTTCGAGCCATTAATGACATACTTTAAAGGGTGTATTTTCGGCACCACACTAGGACAAAGATGGATTGGACTTGCATTAAATGGTCGATATAATTGAGCATCGGATGCTCATGCCGAGATGCTTGCGTTGTCTTGATATCGATTTATACCTCTTAGCTCACCTGTCATGTAAGAGGAATTTGTCACCCTGAGACTCATGGCATTCTCCTTTCGTCTCAATGTGAGTGGAATTGATGGTCAGTGGCTGAGGACTGCCAGACTGAAACCATTTACCGGACCATTGCAGTGGGAACTCGCAGCCTCCTGAAACATATAAAGAAAACAATCGAATAAATATACAATACAATAATACATGTTTATGATTTTCAAATAAAGCCAATCTAGGCTGAATTGAATTCAGCATTCAAAGCGTATCGTGGGTTAAATAACTGGACTTCATTCGTGAGTTGCTTCATCGTATGGTAGATATTTTATACGTTCTTAGAGTTTTTTTTTTTTTTGGCTGATCCGTCTTAAGTTTTTCCTCGAAATGGGCCATTTAAAAAATTAACAATACGCACGCCGCGTGTTATTATAATCGAAAAACAGTCTACGTTTTGAAAGTATTTTTTTACCGACCAAAAGTAATAGAAAATAACAAAGAAAAAATATAAATCTTTAAGATTGTAGACGCAATTTTTGCATTAGCTAATTGTATTTTAAATAAATAAGTAAAAGTAGCAAGCTCTGTAAGCTTTCAAAGCTGACGTGAGCAAGATTTATGACGAAATAAAATTCCTCGGTGTAATTACAATTTCAATAACAATGCTCGATAAATAATAAACACTGTAATTGACTCCAAAAGAGCAGACAGAAATAATCGAACAACAAATAATGATAAAGCAGTCCAGACAAAATAAAATGATTGATATTTAAAATTTTCTGGAGAAGCAAGACGGCAGGCCAAACTGATCAATTCGAATAATGGACGCCACCATAATAATTTTCACAATAACGAGACAAAAAATCGCGCTGCTGCAGGTGGGCAATTAATGTTCAATTACAAAGAAACAGGGAACTCTCAAAAGGTGGGCCGTGACATGTGAGTCAATCAAGACGCGGCCGGTGTGGAAGCGGAGCGATCTGCGTGTAGAGTGGGCATCAGCAGACAATTTCATTATTTGCATGCGTGATTTCACCACTCTTCACAGCATTACCGCAATGCAGGGTAAGTGTGACACGTCGACTAGGGGCAGGCACACATACATGTTTTTTCCTAATATTAAATGGCGCATGGAGATAGCCAAGCTGACTCCGGACCACTTCAGTAGCCAATTTATTATAGGCCACGGCGTTTTTGCCGATAAGCTCTCAGTGTGGCCTTGTTAAACAGCCAACATGTCCTTGTGGCTGTCCAGAACAGGATGCTAGTCACATTCTGTGGGAATGTTCAAGAATGTTTACGGAGCGGGAAAAATTACTCAAGTCGGTCCAACCAGCTGTTGGACCCACCGGGCCATCTGACTCGGTTGCCACAAGGGAGATTTTCATTGCTTTCAAAAAGTTTACGACGTCATTCGGCGAGCGTGATGATCTCTTCAGATAAATTGCTTGACCGAATAGTCTCCATTTTTTCAATTAGCTTTTTTATCATTACATATATTTTTTAACTTCACCACACTTAAGTGCGTGGCAACCTAAGTCTTGGGTAATTTATATTTACTCCCGGGACATTCCCGTCGAATAAAGTAGATCGCTTCTCGACATCAGAGCTCCGGGATACGCCTGATTAATACCAGGTGTATGGTGGGCACATTAGGCCCATATTATTGGTGTAATCCGCTTAAGATACTTCGAAATACTTTGCCCTCACACTGGCCACCGTAACAAAACCTAAAAATAATAATGTTTTTATGTTATGAATTGGATTTACACTCCATTTGACACCATAGGAATAATTCGAATAAATTACTAATCAATGTTTTGTTGGTAACTACAAGATTTCGGCCACCGACACTAGTCTTTAAAATAGTGTCCGTTACAACTAAAACAGATAACGATACAATTAATTAAAGTGTGCAATTATGGTGTAATATAATAGACGTTATCACGACATGAACTTTTATTTTTGAGTGTTGTATATTTTTATTGAAAATTCGAAAATATTTTCCACTATTCTCTTCTAGTAACTTCTTCGATATTAACATACGAAATTGTCGATAATAATAATGATATCGATTTCATTGAATTGATATCGCATATTGGAAGCCCTTATAACTATGTAATGAAATATTAACATTTTGAAGATGAGGATGATATTATATGGCGTCTGTAATAAATAAGCTACTCGGTAATCGTTAGTGGCGATTGCATCAAATTTCAGTATCCTTTCAGTGATAGAATGTTTTATTCTGACGACGTTTTGAAATATCGCTTATTACTGGATATATTTTGAAGAATTGTAAGAAGCTGGTGTAATCTGGGAATGTCAGGAAGAGACTTGATTGTTTGCCGTGCTTAATCCGTATTTAACGATCATCGAATAATTATCTTTAATAATATAAATGATTTGAACGTGCGATTGTGTGAGCACAGTATTATTTGTGGGGTGCTAATAATACAAGAAAATAATTACAGTGGAGTTAATATTTTAGAACAATGTTTGACAGGCCCGAAGATTCAAATCGACGACACGTCCCCTGCAAACGGTTCGGAGGCGTCCCTAATAGATTCTTCAAAATTCCAGGCAGGCCTGGCTTTGAAAAAGCTCGGTTTTCATAAGCCCTTTCGCGAAAATTTCCCTTCGAAACTATCAGGCGCGGGCGGTTCTTTCGGTGACTTAGTGGGCCCCCTGCCCCGGCCACCACTTTCCGGGCGTGCGTCTCTTAATTGATTGCGTTTTAATGCCACTTTTATAAGAAACATTAGTGCCTTACATAAAACTAACTTCGCCGGTACAAATTTTAAGACCGCCCGCCGGTTAATGGAAGTAGAAGACGCGACATACGAGCGGCGGCTAATTAAATAAGGCGACGGAGACCTAAGCTCGTCTTGTCCAGATGGTGTGCCGGTAAAATGATTTTTTACCTGGATTATTTCGACCGAGAAAACACATAAAAATGCTTTACGTACATTAACCAACAATTACAATATATATATATATATTACGAAGATAGCTGCAAATTGAAAATTTTAATAAAACAACCTTTGCCAAAACACTTTCGACTCATCCAAAAGCTTATTATGACTTTGTCACACTCCGTCATTTATTAATAAGTAAATGAGTCTGAATTTGCGAGATTTTCTAACCTGAATTAAGACACATGGATTGCATATCGCTTGTTGAACATCTAATTCTCAAATATTCAAGTGTGTAAAAATAAAGATAACATGTTAAATATTTATTTGAAAGTAAACACCTGAGTACACCAATGAAAACATATATTCCAAATATACGCATGAGAATATGATCTCAATTAATATGCGGTGTGCTTTATTTTTAAATTATGATTTATAATAAATATTAATAAGTGGGAAAATAGCACGGTAGATAACTCTGTAATGGGTCAAATGTACTGCATTAACATTAATAGAATGATGAATCAATCAACACGATAATCAATGACAATGAGACATCGATTATAATTGAATTGAATCAATAAGAATTACTTTTAATTTAATTATGAGAAGATATTTAACATATTTTTTTATATTATACATGTGATGTGAGGAAGCGTTTTAGGCTGAAAATTACTATTTAAAGTGACTTCACGTTGTGCTTAAAACATCAATCAATATTACGCATAGTTAGTATTAACTCAAGCATTTGAACCATAAATTGTTGCAGATAACGTGTAGATATTTAAAAAACTGCTGTAATAATTGTAATACAATGAAATTTGTATGGATATGTATATTGAAAAATAATAAGACGCGTTAGTCCTTTGAATAAAACATATTGATTTAAGAGTATGCTTTTGTAAAAGCAAATCCAATTGAGTTTTGATGATTACATATACAACTTCTTAAACGAGAAGGATGTCAAATAATCATGACGCAAAAGTATAAATATAATATAAAAGTATCATTCGCTGAGAAATGACATTGCATTTTATAAATAAGATATTTTTGTAACACACACATACATGACTGAATTACTCTTCGTCATACTTTTCAATCTAGAATACAATGATGTTTGATGTTATTTAACGATTTATAACAGAGCGAGACTAGTCTATACAACCAGAAGCTCCTGCATTATTTTGGTATATAATTTCAACTATAGATTTATCGATTATTCTGATGTAAACGTAGTCATCGACGTATGTCACAACATTTACAATATGGTCAGTGTCTCCCTGAAATACAGTAACGTAAATAACGCAACCCGCATTGAAATACAATTAATATAAGATTCGAATTGTATCATTTTAATTTGCTGGTACTTCTGCCTTAACCCGTCTGCCGGTCGGATCAATTGCACCGACGTCAATCAAAAGGAGGGCACTGCGTGATCAACGGTCGAACACTTTGAGGGCCGGTGGAAATTTATGCAGCAAGATGCACAGAAATCAATAATGAATTAAGGCGACCGACTGCGAACATGTCATACATTATTTCGTTTTGCGATTTTATGAGCCTGCAGGTATTATTGCAGTCCAATGAATTAATATGTCATTGGTAAGTGATTTAATGGTTTCATTAACTATGCATGTATAACTTTTTAACCGCGACTTTTCCATTCCATGCGACAAAATTATTTTTTTATTTTGACCGAGTATTAATCGATTGTTTTGTTAGTACTTTGGGCTGCGCGAATTGTTAAAACTAACTTGTTTTTAACCACTTATATGTAGTTATTTTTGATAAAAAAAAAACAACTTTGTACTATTCTTAAACATACTACATACTTTCATATTCAATAGCGTTATTTTTAGAAAAACCAAGATGTGAAGATGTAAAATGATCGTTGGTAGCATTTCTTGCTGATATCACGAACGAAGGTATATCGTTATTTGGCAATAAGGGGTTAGAGACGATTAGATTCAATACTATTTGTGCTTTCATAAGCATATTACCACTACTACAGTGTTAAGGATGACAATTACTTGTAAAGAATGTGCGCCATCTGTCCAACGTTCGTTTATCTTATTCACCTATCTAGCGCGCTGTTTTATTCCAATTGTTGGGACCTTTTTTTAAGCTCACTTAAGCTTTGAGAGTACAATACTCAAAGAAAATACTTAGGGGTGAAGATCTATATCACAATCTTTTGCAAAAAGAATAGATCAACTTCCGTTTTTGCAGTTTGGCCGATAAGCAGGCCGTGAAATACGAATTGGCAGTGCTCAATCACCCAGGTAAATCTTAGGACAGTTGACTGGCATTCCCAAATTTCGGTTTTTCAATGCTTACAGTCCAAGGCTTCTATTATCAACGCCTTCAGTACATTTTCAATGCTAAATGAAATTGTTTTTGAAGTTTGCAGCACGTCAGAATCAGCCATTGGGTTGTCGAGTTCATAAATATGGACGAAATCTAAACTCCACTCCTAAATCTTTGGTGAAACATTTAATGTATTTTTTTAAAACTATAGAGTCCTACGAGAAAATTGCAACTGCAGTAGAATAATATGGATATAAACGGAAAGTAATAGCAGGGTCCAAATGAGTTAATAATCACTAAGAAGGGAGAAACAGTGCATTGAATTAAATTGTTCAAAGTACACGCACTTCAAATTACGGCTAAGTGGAAATAAGAGTTGAAGAAACCGTATCCGATTAAAATTGATAATATGACTAATATGATGCAACTGGGTAATTATTTATATTATATTGGCATCCCACATGAATACTGATTGTGTCCAAGCGGGTTCACGTACGTATTGTATAGCAAGTTGCACGTGACAGTGAATAATACAAACGAAAAATAATATGAAATTTTCAACTGTAACATACAATGAAAAACACGTATTAGATATGCATGGTCATTTAATTATCACAATCTAGCGTTTTCTTCGCGAAAGGGAAATTGGTTTGATAGAATGAGAGCAAAGTAAAGCCTCATCGGTTTGATACATTCGCATCCGAAATTTCTAAATAATAATTCAGAAAAAATTCTCTGTTTTTCTATCTAGCCTATTTTTCCTACCGCAATCCTCATTTTTAATATTCGTACGCATTAACGTATCACGAAACATTTTAGCTGTTATCACTAAACAAACAACTCAAACTATATATAATTAATTTTAATGTTTAATCCCTGGTCGAAAATTATATCCGAATAATAAAAATATTGCATGGTTTATATTAGAAACTTTACCATTGTATTTTGATAAAAATTTAAGATGCCAATGAGAAAATATTCGAATGTTTAAAATTAGGATTGAAACGGAACGAGGTGGGTATTTTTCATGAGTCTTCGTTGAATATCAGGAGTATCATGAGTATTCCCCACAGAATCATGCGACGTACAAATTGTAATATCGGTCGGAGGACAAGATTAAAAATATGTAGGAAGTGGGGTATACAGGAGATTTGGAAGAAGACACATTTATTGATAAGATGATTTGTCTCGGTAGAGTAATTCATTATACTTATGGAAGTCCTTTAAGGATAGTTGTAGGCGAGATGAAGTTGTATTGTACTATAATTTTAATTAAAAAATATGAAGATATTCTGTTTACTTTTAATTATATGTACAAAAACACTATTTTTATATTAATATAAAAATCAATGAAAGCAATAGGTTTGTTGTTTTATCGACTCTTTCCAATGTTCATCATTAATAATAATTTGACATTGTCAATGTTGATTTCGTCTCCCAAGAGAATGTCTCATACATTACTCAAATTACTGAAGGGAATTTCGATTTTTTGAATATACGTTTTCCTACCCAAATATGTAGAATTGCCTACATCTATCTAATTGGAAGACAATATTATTTATTTGTTAATAATTAAGCGGTTCGCCTTTTATCGGAAAATATATGCGTACATTTATTTATATTACATATTTGACAATGTCAATATATGTGACACTGTTTTAATCTTTGAAATGGATCGTTCCAACACAATATCAACAACTTTAGTTTACCGATTTCTATTTATTAAGGGAAACGTTTCTGTGTACTCAGTATTGAGCGAATGTTCTGCAAGTCCCAAAATATGAAATTTTCGACGAATAACATGTAACAGGAACTGCTTAAAATGAACAAATTAAATACGGATCATTATCTGAGGCTTATTGCCATATTCAAATGATATTTATATGAAAATGATTATTTATAATTTTCAATTTAATGTACATTTTCATCTTCTGTGCAAACATTTAATTTATTTATAGATTTGTAATTACGTAGTGAACAAACTTGGTTAGGTTACGTTACGTTCAAATCTTTTTAATTATCAATTTTATGTAATGATGAATTATTATATTTTCAAATTTTATTTGCTGAATGTTTAAACAATCGATTGGATGATAACTTCATCGTTTAGTTTATCTGCAGTTACTTTAATTTACGTTCAGTTTCACCTGGCGATTAAGCTGTATTTAATTACCAATCAGTCTTATCCAGTAAAAAAAATAATTGCCAGTTATTATAATCGTACAATGTTCATCTTCGGTCGTCACAACACTTTTGACACATCGTATTTAACAATAATAGTTAGATGCAGTGAGTATGCGGTGTCAGTTAATACGGAGATGTGATTTTTTTGATTGCAGTTGACGGGCCAAGCTATAAATCTCAATTGTCGGAACAATAATAAATTCTACCTAATCTAATAAATATTATCGCCATTACCGCCGGCGAAGCTGTGAGGAACAGGAGTACCGACATCCTAACTAGGTTTATTGCAGAGTTTCGAATATTTGAAAGAAATTATATTTCTAAGCCGGAGGCAACTTCATTAAGCATATCCATTGTAGCATCTCGCTATGAGAAATTATTGAATAATAATTCTTTTTATAGATAACACTAATACCATGCGACGGGGAAAGACAAAATAAAGTAGGCCGCTTGATTATTGTATAAATATAAAACATATGTGACACCAACGACAATATTATGCTCACTTTCTAGTGTTTATTTTTTATTATCAGTCATTAACTTGCATCAATATAAAATATTAACATTCGATATTTCATAAGAATTTGTTGTCAGCAATTCACATAGTTCCGTTTCAAAATATAGCTTAACTGAACTGAGGAATTAATATTACATGCGCTCTGGATCAAAATACTACGTAAGTCCTATACATCCTGATACCAGCTCTTCAAATGTGTATTTCTCGCCTCATATTCAGACCATTGTGGTTGTTTGCCGGTATCTCCTGGTTCAATGCTGTTAATATCGGCTATCTCCCGCTTCGTGTTATCCGGGTAAATTTTTAATGCTTTTTTCCATATGCCTATCTTCCACTGCTATCATACCTATCATACATACTTATCTGTGGCAAAAACACAACAACACGGGCCAATCAATGCGGACCTAACGATCGTATGGCGTGACACACAACAATCATTTCAGAGTTCCACAAAGTTTCCGAAAGAGCGGAGCCCCCCGGAGGAGGAGGGGACGCCGCGATGCCGCAACGGGGCAAGTTGGGTTTATTACTTATATTTTTGTTCGGCGGAAGATATCGAGTGCGACGCAGGGAGGCGGGTAATTGAATCAGAATCCCTCGAGAATATGTAGATAGATAGGCATTAGGTGTTTTAGTAATGTGTATTGATATATATTCACAATAGAAAGTCGCATGTCGCACTGCAGGTGATGTTACGAACAGATGTAGAATTTTCAAATCTCGCGTGTAATATCGCTGATATCGATATTTTCTTATATGTAATAGTGTAATGATGAATATCTATAAAAATGAAATGCCATACATTATTGTGTCACGACAAACGAAAAATAATACCCCACCTTTGCAAATGACCTCAGATTAAATAGCTGTAATTTTGATAAGAACATTTACCCACTAGTAAAATCAAGAACGTAGACAGCTCTTCTTGTGACGCTTTGCACACTTCGGACATGTGTATGGTGACGGGCAAAGTAATTGCCTCTTTTTCGACTAATATGCATCTTTAAAACGAACGAGATGTTGCATATTTTAAAACTTCAAAAAGCGTCAGCCTCATAGATAGTTTTGTCTGCATATATCATAGATAACTTCCACAGTACGCTGTGACGTAGAAGTAGAAGAGATTGTTTTCCGCCAACGCGACATGATAAGGATACACTCGCCAGGTAATGATCCTGTTTAATACCGCATCTGGACAAGACCCTGATATCGCTGACATGATAAGTTTACTATACACTTTAGTCGTCTTATTTTATAGTGTTTTAATGATTTCTTCATATTTAATATGTTTTATTAAAGACACGCCTAAATTCGACGAAATTCTTAGAAGCTGAGGAGTAGAGTGTTGTTATTGCTTTTTTCCAGGTCGATATTTTGTGACGACTCCAACACGACAAAGATTCCTTCTGCGATATTTTTGCCAAGTCACTGAGAGGTAACGTTGTTATAAAATGTTGAGAGCCGGAGAAACCTATAGATAGATACTAACGAATGGTTTTTAATGAAAAATAAATTATGGATACATTTTTTATCGTACTGTTGCCTGTCAACTGTAAAAAATGATACTTAATGTACCGCAATTTTATTTAACCACCGCCAATAAAATAATTTCATTATTACTTTCATCATTGTTCGTCACTTCTGAGGATCAATAAACTTTAATGGATTTTTACATACAAATTTGTTGGCAACTTTATGAAACATGGTCGAAATAAAAATCAATATCATAAGATGGAGCATATAGGTCACTGCAGCGCACAGGTATATTAATTCAGCTACTTTCTACAAATGCATTGTGCTGAGGTGGACTGAAATATTCCAGAAAGATGTACAATAATAAATTCTTCTACTGGCACTTCGACGCGATTCATAAAAAAATAATTAGATTACTAAGTAGTATTTATTATAGCCAGAAATATGTAAATTTTTGCTTTCATGCGGCTCAAAACATTTTTTATTGGCGGCGTTATTTTTCTACAATACTTTTGTTTTTAGATATGAACATATTAACATACTATGAAAAACGTTTAGTTTCAATTAAAATACTAGTGTATATATAAACAAACTAGTACATCACCCGTTGAACACTTGGTAGCATACCATGAATAGAAGTTACACTACACAGTAAAAACTATTTTCCGAAAAATCTTTTACGATAGAACTGATGTATAATATTTTTTATTCAAAATTGTGCAATTAAATCAGTTTAATTAAATAACGGCAGATGTCGTTGTGCACATATAACTTTAAAATGATAACAAAATTTATTTTTATTTATATAGTGAGTAGAGGCATTTATATGATATGTAACTCATTTTGATATTAATAATAGGCTAAATTTGTATGAAGTATGCTTATAAGAAAATATTCCATAAACAAGTGATCCATCATAGGCAATGCTACGTTTTGAATTATTCATTCGAAGTTATCAAATCGGCTATGACATATTAATTATTTTATTTTTATATTTATTTTCTAACTTCGATTTTTTTAAATATGTACTTCTATAGTCTGTCTAAGTATGCATATATACATTATAAAACAATACCTAGTATATCAGACCCAAAGCAACCGTTTTATAAGCTTCGAGAACAGGTGCCTTACGGCGGATCCTGGGGATAGGGTGGTATGATAGACAAATAGATAGATAAGATATGAGAACGGACTATGCAGCCACTCTTATCACTGACAAAGTGAAGCTGCGACGCTGGACCTGGCTAGGCCACATATTACGGATGCCTCAAGAGTCTGTACTGAAGATTCAAGTATTGTCAGTGATAAGTGGCTGCATAGTTCGTTCTCTTATCTTCCCATTTCGAAAAAAACGGGGGTCAATGACTGGGAGCCCCCACATGGACATATAATACACATATAATGTAGCCGAAAGGAGAAACCCGGGTCGCTAACAGTGATCTCACATATGTAAGTTTACCAGTTTTAAATGATTTAGAATTTAAAATCAATTTCCATCAAGCAGCATCAGTCGAAAATATTAATTATATATATGTCTGTAATGTACCCATATATAAAAGGTGGTAAGTGTCGAACCACCGGCAAGTCCTACTGCTGGCCTCCGCATGGCGACCTGTGGGCAATGCAGCGTCAGTTGAAGCTGATAGTAGGGGACGAAATAGGCGAATGACCGGCGCCCAATAACTGGTCCCCCCTGGATAAGGGAAGGAAATCCCCAACAGAAAAATCCTGGTTGAGCTGACCAAGCGTGGTCCAAGCCTCGGGAGCGCACGGTTAATCACCATGTCTCCTTAAATCACCTGATTAACATAACACCACAGAGGTCTCGGTCATCTGGCTCTGAAACTAGACGACCCAAGCAAAGTTCACTGAAAGTAAATATATGGAAAATACGTGAGAATTGTGGTAAAAAGTATAATCCATTGAGATTCGGGCTATTTTAAATAATACATTGTCTATGGGAGTTGTTTCGTCAAGGTTGTAGACGTGGCAAATAGATTTACCGGCGATCGTTTATTTCGTATTAAAAAAGCATTTTTACATTATTACAGGTGCCCAGTGTAGACCGACCGGTACGAAATATGTCATGTAAACGATTCGTATAAAGAAGACACATTAATAACAAACAGAAAAAAAAACAAATAAGCGGAACATGCGAACGGAAAATTAAACCGATTACGCAAGTAATAAAATCATTGATTATTTTTGACATATGGGACGTGAAAAAAGAGAGCACTCAATAAATGTATTGTGTACAACAGCCATATTCAATACGACTCAAAAAAAGCTTAATTTGAAAATATAACGGGAAAATTCCGTATGTTTCATTTAACATTCAGCTTCATACATATATTTTTTAATTCATACTGAACAATGAGTTCGTTCTTCAATGTTGGTATTATTATCATCATAGTCTACTTCTGACCGCTATTCAATATCAATGGTATGTTAAAACTTAATTTAACGTGGTCGTATTTATCGTGTTGAGAAAATGAAGTCAAAAACTTCTGAGATGCGCCAAGTAATCCTTTCTTTTAAACATTTAATCAACTGATATCTAATAAAAATAGCAAATATTTTCCCAAAATGCAGCACACAACAAATTCACTATTCGATCCAACAGTTCAAAATGACGATATTGAAGACAATTAAATTAGAAGAACCAAAATTCTTCAAAGAAAAAAAACTACAGGACTTAAAATATAATCAATTTGAACAATAACTGATTTACGATTATTCGCTCTCTGTATGGTATGGCGCACGTGGCCACCATGTGTAATCATCAGGATACAGTGTCTATCATTTTGTTTCCTCCCATTTAAGCTACGGCAAGATTTTAAAACTCTGCTGTCTCCATGCGTTGGTTAGTAATACGTGGCCTTCCAGAACACATAATTTAGAAGATTTAATGCTCGCTCGAGGCAACCGCACAATGTTGGGAATCCAGAGCAAGAGTGTTCGCAAAACACTACAAAGCTATCACAATCAGTTTTTAATATTGTCACAAATTCTTGGTTTGGTGGATTTAACAGCAGATTTTGATAATGACCTGAAATACTTATAGAGCTTCAATAATTAAAAGATTATTTAAATGGGGTTAATCCGGATTAACTTCGTGTCGATTTTGATCAATACCGACTAAACACACTGTACAATGTGTCAAACTCGACCTCACATGCAAGTTTGATGGATGATGGATTATCGCGATGTATGACGTACAAATACATCGATTTACTCGTATGGAATTAAATACATACTGACAATAATTTTGTTAACATTGATATATTTTTGGAAAACAGCCAAAGTTTATGAAGGGATGTTTAATGAGGTCCGACTGTAACAAACTTTATTATTGTACATATTCCAGGAATATCTAACATTATAACAAATGAACGGAAGTATTAAATAAAATATCATAAATCTCACAAATTTAACACGTAGTTGAAATGTTCAGACATTAAATAGATTTAAAATACAACTAACAACGGACTTGACTACAATTAAATGTGCCCTCCATCTACCGAAACTCTGATATCGAGATGCGATATGCTTTATTCGACGGGAATTTCCCGGCAGTAAATATAAACTATACAACCAGAGTTCATTTCACCACGCACTCAAGTGTGGATTGGACAACTGATAAATAATACTACAAATTACAAAAATTAATATGCGTGTTATATACACTGCAAATTGCAGAGTTTTTAATTTGCACCATATGCACTCAAGAATAGATTAAATTTACCCACAATTAGGAATTGATACAAAATATTTTATTTAAGACATTTATTCAACGCAGATGGAAATGCGGAGGATGGAAGAGAAATTGTCGTCAACTAATATATCTATATACAATACAATTTATATAGTTCTTAATCGAAACTACTCATATTAATTTGACAAACGTAACAAGTTTAATAGATAGGAATTTACTAGAGATCAAATCCGATCCCACTACATTAGCAGTGCCATGCAATTACCTGATTACTACGTATATCGCTATCATATAAAACGATATGCTTAAGCAGTGCGTCTAAAGTGGATAATATGTATGCTGTTTAATTCATTTTGAATCTTCTAGCGGTATTTCGTTCGCTGTGAATTTGGGCAAAGAAAATGAACCTAATAAAATGGTGAACCCTCGTACAAAACAACAATTTAAAAATTGAAAATCCACATGTTTCATATCGGATATAATTAATGATTTACCTCTTTTCGTGTTACTTCTATTTTGGCTAATACTATTAACACTTGGCCTGCGGGAGCCGTAATATTACGTTATTGTGTACGGCGGTTATCTGCCAGACTCGGAACGTTCCGTGCCTCATATTTTAAATATTTTGAC
>JAGVSQ010002506.1:0-24413 GCA_022683975.1 Rhyacophila evoluta | reverse complement strand
TTCTTAAAAACTAAATTTAGATACTAATTCGGGATTTGCACTTTACATTTTTTTGATAGAACGTGTACTAATTTGTATACACTTTGATTACAGAAATTAAGCTATTTTTAAAAAAACTGAGTCTTACATCATTCTTCCTTTCCATAATCGACACAAAAGTGTCCATTGTGAACACTCGTATGCTTCACATTTGGAATGGATATTTTAAAGTTATTTGGAAACGTTCTGACTATAATTTTGGAGAGTTTAACTATTTCGCCGGCGAAAGAGCTTCGGAATAAAAAGTAGGAAGCTTTCTTTACGACCTTCCGTACATTATAAAACATTCACTGGATACCCTATAAAACACAAACAGAAAGTGTTCATACCAAGAAAGAGTATAAACTACGTAGGGATCTATAAAATACAAATAAACTGTGCGTATGGAAGTATTTTTTCTTACTTAACTTGGAATGCAGCCTTATCTGTAAAGCTTGTGCAGTCATATAAGAAAATTAAATAAGTGGATTTTTAACGAAAATGGGCTTGATGACTCTCTAACGTCTTTCATAATATTTTACGTGAAATTGAGGGGTTCAAAAGTAAAAATACTACTTTCCATAACAAAATCATTTAAATAGTCAATTAAATTGCATTAATCTTAAACATATTTATATCCGAAGTATTCTATATAATATTTATAAAAGTTTTTTTTAGCTCAAATATTGATAGAAAAGCTGTAGGACACAATAATAAGTTGTATTGGGTCGTTATTGAAGGTGTGATAGGTTTACGCTTGGTCACTAACTTTTGTATGATAATGAATATCATACAAGTTTATGTTCAAGTAAATTTTCAACAAATAGCTTGCAGCTGATCTTAATATATTCATTTAAATTACAAATATAACATATGTACTCACATAATTTTAACATGACAGTTATCCAGTTTATTATCATAATCTAATTCGGCACAATGGCATGGTTCGGCACCAATTATAATACATACTTATGCGTATATGCTACAGTTATCATATATATATACTTCATGACAAAGCAATACCTCATATGCAATACAATAGATGATAAGAGTCAAATCATTATATCAAATTCCGTATTTTTTTTAATTCGAGCATTAGAAAATATTAGTTTATTTAATAGTAACACAAAAAATATACATGATTTGATTTAATAATAGAGATAAATGAAAAAATATCTATCGTATGGTATTTGAGGCATTGTTTTGTTATGCGTGATATATCTTACAAATGCTTCTTCTTTTGCGTGACCTTTAACCAAGTGATATCTGTACATATTTATTTCCTTAATATTCTTAATTGTACTATATGAATATTTAAGCTAGTGATTAAATTTTAAGCGTTGGATTAATTAGATAAATATCACCGTTTAAACGTTTAAGAATTATTTTTTTCGATAAAAAGGGGTTTCCATATTTTATTAATAATTTCGTATAAAATGTTTCATAAAACTTACGTAAAAAGCATATCACAAAATAACAAGTAAAAAATGTAAGAAATATTCTATCGAATACATATTATAAAGTGTAATCCATATTCTTATGATGCTATGTAAATAATTTGAATAGTTAATATAAAACCAAGTCGCTTGTGTGTTGCTATAACAATGGCTTTTATGAGGAATATGTTAAAAGAGCGTTACTTGAAGTGTCAACATCGATATTATATATTCTCATAAAGTAAACAAACATGCGTTTCAAACACGAAGGCCATATATTGTTTAGGGATGTTTTGGTTTTCCCTGAAAAGCAAGCATATATTTTACTTATTTGTGGCTATTTTTATATGGAACTAATTTCACTAATTTTTAAAAGTACTGTATTATTATGATATCAGTGTTTATTCATTTGTATTGAAGTGACTGTATCCCAAAATTTCTTACCGGGTAACATAAATATTGGAAAATTTAAATTTCATGAAATCGGTGCTAATTTGTTCTGCAAAAAAAATTACCATCCCGGTTATTTTGATTCCGTTGATAAAGAGAAGATACAAATTTGTAAATGTGTTTATAAATTATTTATATTCAATTTTTAAGAGCAATGCCATGATACTTTTAATATCATGCAACGGTACTGAAACTAATCGGGACACGTGCTGCAGATAGCGCCAGAAGCCTGATTCCTGTTTATCTCTTATTTAGACCGGTGGGATTCCGGCGTCACAGGATATATTGGGTGGATGCTAGCATAAGCTGGGAGGATAAAAAGCGACTAGCGGTTGATAAAGAATGCTTAGACACTTGATTCAAATACCTTGAGCTCAAAAAATACGTTTAAGCTATTTAGTTAAATTACATTCGAGAAATAAAACAACTGATAAAACCATAGATAAAATTAGTCAAACAACTGAGGACACCGGCAGTGGATTTTATATAGTTTATATTTCTTTCGTGTCTTAGAGGCATATTTATCTAAAAACTCCCTGCTTCGGCTCGACACAATTTAATTTCAGATGAAGTTTTTTTTATAGATAACCGATCTGGCTGTAAATTATTGACAATCCCTGCCCAACTAGGTGTGTGTAAATCATGTCATGCCTTCAGTATACACAGCTCAAATTGTACAATATGTACTCGTATATCTTGAGACAAAATCAACATTCAAAAGTACAATAGACCATATGGATACTGATTGAATGATAAATTTAAGTAAGCCACATACGTTCCAAATTAAGTCAAACAAAATTTAAAATTTTCCATTCTTTACAATTTAATTTCAAACTAATGATATTTATAGTAAGTCAATTTTAAAATGAAATAGTTTACAGGTATCAATAAACCATTCGACCATGTATCGGATTGGTCAATCATTACGATATTATTATAAATGGAGGATAAATTTGTAATTCAAAAAAAATGACAGCGGGTGAGAAGACATGCTCCTTGAAAAGGCATTGATTGTATCAACATTGTGTATTTATGAAAGGAATCCTGCAGATTTTAGTGCATACAAACTGAAGTCATGGAGTGGAATTCATGTGTTACATCTGGCACTTTGAAAAACGGCTTACATTCATTACGTCACGTTATACGCAAAACGGATGTTGAAATATGGCGAGTAATGGTAGGGTAAAGCAAAGACGTTATATGTGCTCTAATGAGAGTATAAGAACAGACACGGAGAAATAAATTTATGAACGTTTTTTCATAAAGAGCGAATCATTTTCGTTAAGCCACAATATGTACACGAGTGTAAAGGTGTCTCAATATGATAATGGAGAAGAAATAAATATTAAATAAAATATAACTGATAGTGTAGGTATTTTTTTATATCAATACTGTTAATCGGTTATCGATACTATTCTTCAGATGTCGCACCACTAGCGTACTCGTAATGAAATTGATTTTATAACTCTTGTAGCTCTGAAATATCGACAAACATAGTCACAGTGTGTGCACACATTAATAAACATAGGCGAATGTTAATGTTCAAACACGAAGGGTTATTCGGTTCGACAGTTTGTATTCAAGGATCATATGATGGAAAACCCTCTCAGGCAATGGCGCCGTGAATAATTTCGTCGGTACACACACTACTTATTCAGCTATTATGCGAGATCCGTCACGAGTCTACTGTACCAATGAATGATATATATTTTAACCGTAGCCGATGACTTCTAGATGATTTTACTGAGCAGAAAAATAAAAATAAATAATAACGGTAAAGACGTTTAAAAAGACTTGATTATTTTCTTGAATTTAAAAATAACAAAAAGATGCATTCGGGAAACTTCGGCTTTACTGGATATTCGTCATTCATATCAGTCGGTTATATCGAGGTTCGACAGTATTGTATTTTAGATCAGTATCTAGATAGTGTGTTTTCACTTAGTTGGACAGCATAGTTTTCTACATATTGTATTTATTAAAATTACTTTATGACATCCCTGACAGTTTGTGTGTCGTTGTGATTATTCAGTAGAAAAGGTCACGGGATGTATTTTTCAGAGGCCTGAAATGAAAAGATGTTTTTGGGTGGGGTTAATATGGACCTGCCACTCCGCGTCCGCGTACATACTGAAATATAAACGAGCTCTGAAAATTACTAGTTAATGCGTAGACGCTTTCCTCAACGTAGGAAAGCATTGCCAACAGTAAATATTTATAATGCATAAATTATTTTTCAAATATCAACACCAATATTTTTTTGTGGTGTAAATATCAAAACTGATTTTATATATTTAATATTAATAAAAATATATAGTTCCATTCGGATGTATAAACATAATTATAACCGAAAGGCTATTAGAAATCGAATATTTACTATCGATTTCTAAATTTAACTTTTCAGTTTAATTCATTTTATTATAACCTATTTTAACTGTGACACAGCAAGACTAGTATTAAGAGTAGACTGATAATTGTTATATTAATCGACAAATATATAAACATGAACAATAAAAACTGAATATTTGTTATTCGGCAGCAGTTAAATAAATTCCTGCTAAATAAATAGGGATTTCTTTATAAAAAAGTTCCCCCTTTCCTTCTTAAGTTTTAAATAGTGTCAGTATCAGAATTTGAATAAAGTTCTAACATTCATCTTGAATTTTAAAAGTAAAACTTATTTAACAAAATAAAATAATATATGATAGCTATTTAGAGATAGCTCGGAGAAATATTTCCCCTCTTATTTATCTTTGAAATTTTCCTTGAAAAGCATAGATTTTCTTAGAAGTTTTAATTAGTGTTGGCTAAGTTATTATTTGACTTCTATAAGAAATAACTTTGTTTGATAAGTTTGTGAATCTTAGTAATAAATTCATTATGATAAATGTGAGAAAGGCCTTGTTCTAAATGTGTAATTAATCAATTCTTCTGTAAATTTTTCTGAAGTTTGTTATTTTTTGTTTGTTCAAATTTATATACGTCTTTTTCTTATTTAGCTTAAACTAGTTAAATATTAAGCTTAAATCAAACTTTAGCCTAGAAATATGTTCAGTATTACAAATAATATTTTGTAAACCTCCCACGTGTAGTATTAATTTCTTCTATTCGAATATTAGTTCCACTAAGTGGTTAACACACTGTGGAGATTCATAATATGCTTTTCGAATGGACATGGCAAACAACAAAAAGAGCAATTTTTACCAGTGATGTATTTTTAAATTGTCATGTTACAACAAATATAATTTTACTATAGTTAAAGCGTTGTACATTAAAGTTGAGAGTGCTGTTCGTCCTTTTTGTGAAAGATAGTTTTAAACTGTCGTACCAATGCATCCCTTGGCAATACACAGAAAGCCAGAGTTCGTCCGCCAATCTCTCTGTCGTAAAATCCTTTTAATACCTACTCTTTGTTTTACTGGTCAAAACTTGTTTCCTTTTTTGCGTTTTTTTTTATTTTCCATCAACAGGATGACTCAATACATTTCAAGGTATATTTCTATTATTTTTTTCTTGTCGTTTAGATAGTTATTCCGTTGATAGCTTTTACATCTACCTTTGAAACATTTTGATCCGGTATTACGCCGTGAATTTCCGGCAATTATCGAACTTTTTTCAGTATACATCTAAAAGCTCCAAGCCTTTTACTTGTATATGGTTTAATAATCAACGATGACTCAACAGTTCGGAATATATTGTATCGTCTTTAAAATAAAACTATATCCCCTAAATACGATCGTTATACGTATAAGAAATAAATAAGTCAGCATTAACTTGGTGAAAATAGATTTTTTTAAATACTTTTAAAAGCTCTATATGTATAGTTGATTTAAATAGTTTTACAAATATAATTACCATACATTTTCCATCCATCGACTAAACTAATAAATTTTAAAAAGACTTTGCATTCACTTGTTGGCAAATCTTGATTATTACAATAATTTATCTAGTTCTAGTACTACAATAATATATCTTGATTCAGTTTATTGAATGATTAATATTTTTTTGTCAAATCACATGTTTCATTTCTGTCCAAAAAAATAAATAAAATAAATCGTGGATAAACAAATCAAATTAGACTCAATAACAATTTACTATTTGTATAAATATATGAAAAATCTAATAGTTTTGTACTTAAAATGTCATATAATAATAATTGCGTAGATATATTATCTCTCTACTTTTATCCATTAAATTTTTACATTATCCAGTATAAATACAATATATTTTGAGATCAAATAATTACTTCTTTATTATGTTAAAAGTGTGTGCTAAGCGTAGAACTATAAAATCAATACACATTTTGTTGTGTATTTTTCATGATGGATAACTTTCACAAATCAGGTTTTGTATTTTTAGTTTACAGTATCGATTTTATGGGGGAAAAACTTACAAAGAATACGATAACAGTGTATAGGTACTTAAAAAGGTCGGCAATTAACCTACATAGTACCATAATGTCAATATATTCTGGTGGTGTCTTCTCTTCCCGATGGTTAGGTACAATATTTATTAAGGCAATGGTATGGTGAAAATCGTTTCGGCTCGATTTTTTAGTTCTGATAAGAAAATAAATAAGTCTTTATACGATCTATATTATGTTAGCATATAGCCTATTATACGGATATATTCACTGCCACAAAAAATAACAAGAATACAATTTGATAAAATACAAATCTGCAATCACAGCGTCTCATAATAGAAGGTCACTTCTTAAGAAAGCTCGATATTAACAGGGCTTTATTAGGAATCAGGCGCTCTCTAGTGCAAACAAATCGGAGTATTGGATAGGTTTCTGGGATATTTTTGGCGCTTTGAAGAGCACCTCACATTTTTTACGCCATGGTGTATTAAGTGTGGAGTTTTAACAAAAGGTACAGGGAAAACAAATAAATAAAGCAATAAGAAACGAGTATAGTATTTAGATAACAAGAATAAGCGTGAAAAATTAAGTAATGCATGTCTTTCATCATTATTGTGGATTCGTCATACTACGTCATACAGATCCATTTGTTTGGCACGCGTTCAGAGTGGTCGCTCTTTATAAAATTGTGGCTAGATGCGATAATAATATAAAGTTATTATTTTTCTCATAAAACTACAGCTCATAATAAAGGTGACTACACACGCTCAAGCACAAGCCCATGTAAAGTAATTACAAGCATAGGAATACGGTGACCATATTTTAAAGTATTTATGATATTATACTCCTGTTATTTCTCTGTTTTCTTATTGCCAACCTAACACGGTGGATTATGAAGTTTAAAATAACTGACCTCATTTCAGTATATGTAACATCAGATTGAATCATTTTTATTACCTACATTTTAAATTGTGTGTACCGCTATTTTAATTTATTTTTGTAATGTAAAACATTAACTACAAATACCCACAGTCGGTATTGTTTTTCTCAAACCAAGCAATTATAATTGAGGTATCTCATATCAATGAATGGTTTATTTATCATTTAATTTCGGTAGATTTTCCATCAACGGTTGGGGGCGTGCACGTCAGCATAGCGGCGCTAGCATTTTTATGAGTTTATATCAAAACTACACATATTATAACCTAAAATTAGTAGATGTTCCGTTTTTAGGAAAACACTAATGGCCACCCACAAATGCCTGAGCGTGTGTAGCCCCCTTAAGCTGTGTCTTCCTTATTCAAACTTCCCAATTTTTTTCTAAATTGGACATTGTTGTACAAATTAATCATTGACACTACGAAATTATAGATCATTTTCGAATCTAACTTCAAATAATGTGTAGTCCGTCGGTAACGCTTTATTTTGAATATTTGATAATGTTTGGATCCCTATAAGTAATAGTGACAGCAAAACATCCGTCCCCACGAATAAGGACCAAACACGTCTCTGATATTTTTCATCCCAAGATTTGTAATTTCTAAGAGTCCATGGCGCTCACGTTTCTGTGACACATTTGAAACACGTACACAAAGGTGCTGGGTTTACGTTTGCGTTCTTTAGTGCGAAATGATCACCTTTCCATTGTTTTATATCTCCGATCATAACCATTCAAATAATGTTAAATGTTAACTTTTTGCCGCGAAACGAATAACTTTTTAAATGGCGTCGCATTTAAAAATATATAAATCAAACAGCTACCGGATGCGCGGGAGAAAACTTTTCTGAAATGAGCTATAAAACGCGACAACGGCTTTCATAAAATTCATGATGGCGAAGAAATTTAAACTTTCGCAATAAAACCTGTGAAAAAAACTTACTTTATTTCACTTCACCGCCTGAGAGAAAGAATGGTTTCATCTTATCATTTCTACGGTCTTAATATCACGTAATTATATTCTTGAAAGCATGATATCACATTGTGGATCTTTTGGGGTATCTTCCATTGTTTTATTTTATCACAGTGGGTGCTAATAAAATACATTTGATAAAGCTACATCACGTATGATCAAACGCACTTTTATATAATATAAAAAAACTTCACTATCATTTAATCTTTTTTCTCCAAATTTGCTCCTTACGTTAAGCATGCGGCTACCACGCATTATCTCCAGAATTCACTTTCACCCGCTAATCGTTATTTATCCTCTAATGCCACACCAGCTGTTGAATACATTCTGTAAATAGTAGCGGATAGTCTTCCATATTTCCGGAATCTCATCTATTGGAACAATTAGCAAATATGATTGAGGCTTTTCAGAGACATCCGAAAATAATATAATTACTAAAACTTTGTCACGAAATTCACTTTTCACAGGCAATTATAATCCCTATCACGCTGTTGAGATTCATATGCTCCATTCTCGGAGAGGATTGGAAAAAATATCTTTGAGCCCCAATGCTTTATCTTGAAGCAGTCACACCAATATTAAAATATTGTATTTTAAAGATGGACTTCATTAAACTTTAAAAACATTATATTATATCTGCCAAGATATTCTTAATGCTAATACGCTTTCTCATTGGGGTATTTCATAATCACATTGTATTGTTCTTCAAGCTTAAAAGCTTTGAAATTGTTCCAACAGTGTCAAGCGATGAAAATTTGAGTGGATATCAGGCTGCATCGTGCAGCTAAACACGATTAAGCTGGTCTATTGTGTTCAAAAAGTGTAAATTTTTGTTGCCTTCCTTATCGGCTCGGTGCTTATTTTGACTAGGAAACTTAATAATAACAAGTTATTTTAAAAATGAATAAATTCAGTTTAAAATTAACATGGTAAAATTATGTATATGAGGTTTTTCTCAGTAGGAGAAATCTTGGTTATAAATTTATATTGTAAATCGTTCTTATTACGTCTTTCCACATCACTGTTATTTCAATAAGACTCGTCATTATGAAATACTTGTTGCAATATTCATATTATAAGAAATAAAAATTCACAACAAAATAAAACTAAATATACCTTGGATATTATTGCATACCAGTCATACCACAGGGGCATTGTGGGCTGCTTAAATAAAAGATATCGTTTGTAAATTAAACTCTGCCGCGAATTAATATCAAATAATCAAGTGTCAGAAATAAATACATATTTGTATAATTATGGAGATTTATTACTGTTTTGAGAAATAAGCAAGCTTATTATAAAAAACATTTCGAAAAATAAATAAATACAAGCTTGACGTTATGAAAATAGCTTCAACGTGAAAATTTGTATAATCAAAATCGAAATTTATAATATTGCAGACGTTTTGTGATTTGATTACAGTCTGATCTATGGATCTGAATATCTATGAATCGAAGGATCATAAATAACTCATATAATATGTACTTTTTTTTTAGTTTGAACTCGAGTTACTTCATTTTCTAGTCGCATAGACAAATACTCGATATTCTTGATACATATTGACACAAACAAATTTTCAGTTGTCCTTCGCAAAAACGGTATTAATAACAAACACGCTTTCCCCAAAAAGGGCTTTGCTCCTCGTGGTATGACAGGCGATCAATGGCGTGCACCCGGCCCGGCTTTATGCAATTTTAATGGAGGATCGGCACAGTGGCGACGACTGTGACGTCACAACGCCAATCCGATTAATATGATATGAGAAAGGACCTATCACAGCGAGTCTCCCACGCAAATAATATCAATAAATTATAATCATTTTTCTTTGTGTTACTTGTCAGTTAAAGTTTCTTAATTTAGTGAACGCAACTAATTAGAATAAATAAACTAAAATAGTGCTTATCGATATAAGTGTGCGTTTTGGAAAGGCACTCGAAGTAAACAATTGACAACTTGTTTTTTATTTAATTTTTATAGCATATGCGCTAATTTTACGATGCCCGGTTGAACAATTGGCCGATTACTAATTCTTTTGATAAACTTTCAATCAAAACTAGTCTATAATGCTATTTTTCGGCGGGGGTAGGGTTGAAATAAAACCATAAATTATAATCTTACAGATTTGAAAAAGAAGTATCTTTTCAATACCTCTTCATTTTATAACCCCATCTTAAAGCATAAACTAAAAGACAAAATTGTCATTATAAACTATGGTGTTATAATCAATTAAAACCACGATTCACTTAACAATAAATTAAAGCTAATACTGATTATGTTTTATTGATCAAAATATTTTTTTTTCAATACTAGCATCTAAAGTGTGGACGAAAATATACCTAATTTATTTTACAGTAAAATACTAATTAGAGATTTATCTATGGATATTATATTTTTCTAATGTCATTTAGTATTTAATTTATACTAACTGAAATACTAACAAAAATCGAAAACGGTGCTAGTTTTGAATATTAAACAACGAAATGTTCCGTAACAAACTAATTTTCGTAGAGTCTACGCTGGCTACGATATTTTATGCTACGATCTTAAAGTGCTTAGTTTTCAACAAGACCCTTCAACATTGGCTTACCTACCCTTTCTAAGCCCACTTCATAATATGTACTCAACTATGAAATAGCTATAACTAAGTATGCACTGAATTCTACTTTAAGTATGAAAGTTGTTTCAACTCTTTGCATATAAATAAACTGAGTACGTGTTTTTCTTCGAAACTATAATATTTCATCACAGTAGAACATCGATATAATGGACTAATACAGTTGAGAAGGGGTATATTAAAGCCGAAGGTTTGTAACATAAAAACAGCTTTTCTGAATACATTGTATTGTTTTTTATTATTATTAATATATTCAAGAAAAGAATCAATTTCGGTTTGCACTTTCGAACTACGCTGTTCTTTATAATCAAGTCTCTAAAATAACGAAAATGTTTTAAAATTTTCCAATAAAATAACTTGTAACGTAATACTTATCGTCATCTTTATCTATCTCTAATCGGTATAAAACACTTTCTTCGGCTACTTATCAATTCTATGTCTATATCTTGGTGATTAATTCTTCTGACAATTTTCCAATATTTGTACTTTGACATCTTTATGGATATTTTTTCCGTTATATCGAAATTTTACTGTAATTTATAGAATTGGGAATAAATAGTTGCAGATATTTAATAATATATTTTCAAAATTGATGCCAATTGACGCCTTTTAACGCTTGCAAGTTAAAAAATATTGGGCTTTCATATTTAGGAGCTAGTCTTCGTCTTCACTCAAAAATAATAGATAGAACTACTTTTAATATATATGAATTATGATAGAGCAGTGATTTCTAATGGAAACATACATTCTTCCTAAATTCAACTGCAATTTTTGTGTGAAAAAATTGATCATTGATGAACTGTATTAGTTTTCTTTTTATTAATAAACTTCAGAATTCACTTAATTTAATAAAAACTCACTGCGTCAGACATACTCGTATTACAAAATAGTCAGACAACAAAAAAAATCATGCCTAAAATCTAATTAAGCAATGAATAAACTATACGTTGTTATTGATTTGTCAAAGATTCTGTGTATTTATTATTGTTATGTTTTGTTGTCATATTGAACACATATAATTTTACAATTCTTCAATATAATTTCGATTAAAATCACATTTAACAACGCAGTAAATTGAAAAAAAATCACCAAACTAAAATTTTTAATTATTAAGCAAGAGGAAATAATGATAACATAAGCCTTAATTTAATCGCGTAAATCATGTTTTATCACCAATATTCCAGCATCTGAGATACATCTTAATACAGAGCGTAATGCAGCGTTGGCGATTTTTGGCTTATCTTCTGAATTCCTGGATGACACTTTTTCGGACTTCTTATGAAGTTTGTTGATCGTTTTTTTTTATTTCTTTTGCGATTTTCTTGAGGCCTTCCTTTTCTTCGATGATCTTTTTTTATTCTTGAGCATATGAACTCTCTTGCTTGTTTTTAACTTGGTTTTTAAAACGCCCTTCATTGCCTTCGGGTGTTTCTCATCTACATATTTTCTTCTATTTCCATTCGAAGTTTTCACATTCACTAATTTAGTCATATAACATATAACTATTTTAAAAGTGTAATATCATTTATGATTGTATAAAGTTACATATCATTTGCTTTCTTCTTCAAGATTTTTTTTCATTATTTTCGATATCAGAACACTACAATAAAATCTCTATATAAAGAAGTATATTACACAGATTTTATTGGAATAATTTAAAAAACAATATAAACCACATACTTACCACAGTCTGCGTCAATGGGAAAATAAATTTGTAGATCTCATAAGAGTTAAGATTTAATTAGTCAAAGGTAATTTTTAGTTACAAATCGAATAAAAAAGATACTCGACCATAATATATCAATAGCAATTAGGCTAGGTTAAGTTCGTGTTCATAAATGCACGGCGATAACAAACGATTGTAAGATATATAATTTATGTACGCATAATATGTTCGAATTGTAGAGGGTTGAGGACAGCTATTGTTTGTTATTCAAGCGAAAGGGTGGTAACTGCGGACCCTAATAATATTCACTAAATTTGCAAGGGCGATAAAATAGGCGGGCGGTTGCGGAAATGGATAATGCGCGAATTCGGGCGCCCGCGAAAGTCCCAATTAAAAGCTCGGAAATAATTTACAACTTGACGGACAATCAAATTCGCCTCGCGGAAGTGATGCGATTTATTGAACGGCCGCTTTGGGAATTTCATACTCGTATACCGTAGTCTGATTCAACACGCAACGTTTTTCATCGTTTACATAAATATATCAGTATTGCATTATTTTTGCCAAGTCCGCTCCTAAAGTGAAACATTCGTATATCCACAATGTGAAGATTTCAATTCCAAATATGAAGTATATGGATGTCTACAATGTAAAAAAATATTTTGTCTGGCTGCATCACAAAAATTAGATGCCAGTCAGTTTTTCAACCCATTAAGGTTCCAGTGGTGCATTTTTTTAAATGCTAACGGGGATTAGAGCCCACAACTTCCGGTAACGGACCACGCACGCTTACCTCTTAGAATCTTAAAAAATACAACACAATTTTTACTCTATTTACAGATAAATCAATACCGAAGAATGGATACTAAAGACCCGTCCAAAGACAAGCACAAAACGATGAGTAAGGAATCCTCAGCTAAAGAGTTGCACCCTGGCATTTTGGGAACAGTTCGCATCTCTAAAAGCGACGAAGCCGTCACTAACACAGCGTCCGTTTCCAAAAATAACAGTATCAAATCAGAAAAAGATGTGCGATTTGCAATTACACCGACCTTAACAATAGAACCTGAAAAAGCATTTGAAAGAGAAACAAAGAGCTGTAATAAAGAGAATAAACACCTAGAAAAAGGATTAGACGGTAAAAGTAATAAAGAAGTTAAACTAACGAAAGCTGTGGATGGATCTAAAGATGGTCTCGATAGACAAGATTCGAGATTAAGCGTAGGTTCTCCAAAGGTACCAAGGAAATATTTTACCAATTGGAGACAGGCGTGTGATAAAACAAAAGATAGAACCAAGGAACTTCTCAAGCGGTGGAGGACTCTTCCTGAAAGTGAGGGTCCGATGGAAGATTTAGATCTAGAAATTGAGTTACATGAAGACAAGGAAGCAACGAAAGGACACGGGTGGAGCGTCCATGTCTGGAGTAAGTTTAACTGAAGTATTTTATATGATCAAAATGATCTAAAAGTTGTTCACTTTAATCCATGGATCACTCATAATTTATGTTTCGTCATATTATATCGTAATAATGTTTTTCTTTCAACCATATTATGTATGTATGCATTATCAAGATTATCAAAAAATGTCAACAAGTAAAAAATAAATATTATTTGCATTCACAGCAACATGGGTGAACCGATACAGTATAGACGGTGGCGATGGGGGAGACTCTGGAGATGAAGAAGAACCTCCAGATTCTCTCAGCCAATTGCAATTGGACAAAATGAGGCTATTGTTTACAGAATTGCTTGACCTGGACCATGATGATTTAGTCAGCGAACAAGACTTTGAACACTTTTGTGAGGTAAGTTAATTAAGTTGAGGCCTATTAATGTATCGCGGTTGTTTTTGATAATCTTACCCGATTATTTTAACGAGAAAAAATATAAGAGATTCTTTTTCAATTTTATTTTATTTCATTTTAGTAAATTATATTTAACTTCAAAAGTCTAATTACCCAAGTAACCGATTTGATAATTTGAAGTGACCAACTTGTGTTCCGCAAATTAGGTATAATATGAAGAAACTAAAACTTGGCAATTATATTTATTTTCATTATAATTAAAGTTATAATTTGGAATTTTTGTGTTTAAAGCTTAAAAGCATACAGTATTTTTTTATGAATAAAATTTATCTTACCATTCACTAAAAGACTACTTAATGTGCCCACCAAAATTCATCCCACCGAAGCAACATTTGAATATCAGCAACTGTGGAGCTGGACAAGAAACCAATTTAAAATACAATGTGTAACTTTGCCAATGTGTCGATTAACTTGTACGATGAGCACTTTTGTTTCTCATTAACTTTCCAAATTAGACTTTTAAAATGTCCAATAGTACTGTATGTTTATATCCATTAATCTGTTGCTAATAAGTGAACTACTATTATCATTATTGGGGAATAAATTTTTCGTGTGGTAAATCAATAATTATTCACTTGAGATGCCCACCCATCATCCATCATGAAAAATTACCAAAAACTTTCAAACTACCTCATTCAAAAAGACACGACACATGGAAAAACGAAATTTGATTAGACATTAAAGTACTGCGAGATTTCACGGCAATTTGGAGAGTTAAGTGGCAATATGTTTCAAAGGTGACATAACTAAAAATATTGGGCCTCTATGTAAAAATCATACAATGGTCGTGCCTTCTCTTGCGTCTCCCTTACCATAATGTTGAACTCCACCTTCCAAGCCCAACCATATTATCTACACTCTTGCAACGAGCCGATATTCTACAACGGCTTTTTTTTTATTTGATTTTAGTTTAGTTTCCAAAAAAACTTCTAATAACGAATGTATATTTATTCCACAGAAATTGGCGCATTTTGCTGACTGGTCAACCAATTCACCTGAATTCAACATTTTACTTGAAGTAAAATACGAATTTATAGAGAACTTTATAAACCCCCTGCCAGTTCAGTAAGTGGTAAATAATTTCCAATGCACACAAACTTTCACCAGAATTTGACAGCTCATAAAAAATAATAATGATTACGATTATTTTTCATATCTACTCTCAATATGACTTCTACGCGAAGGCTCCAGAATTACTTATCACCTATCAATCACTATGCTTCCTTCTAGGCCACATCAACATTACTGTGAATTATGAAACTTTTTAAATGCACTGCTACTTATTTCGATATAGATTTACTTGGAGAGCATACAACATAATATAAACCATTCGAATCCGAGTACATTAGTCCAGCTGATAACTAATTTTGTGGTCAGCACATCAGTTCAGTAATTTGCAAGAAACATTATTTATTATAAATAATTCCAAATGACTGGTGAATAAACGTATCTTGGAGTACCTCTGTATAAATCTATGGAATAAATTCTTCAAGTTTGAGACAAATGTGACAGATATTAATAAAATTATATTAACTTGTCTATAGGTATAAAGAAAAAGCATATTGGAGAAGGCTAGCATCAGGTTTACCCCCGGGAACAGTTGATTGTGAGCTATGGTTGGCACGATGGCCACTTTTGTTACCCGCCTGTGGACGGTTTCAACGACTACCACTTTTTCTACAATACTTTTGCAAGATTCTTTTTGGTGTCATGAACCAAAGCGGTAAGAATGTAGAGCACTAATTAATTATTGATTTAAGCATTAATTTTAATTATAGTGTACTTTCAACTAATGCGGGTTATCCGGCTTGCAGATTATCCGTGCCAAATATTGAAATTACATTCATTGTAAATTGTATTATAGGATCTATTATGGTTCAAAATACCTTTATTTACCCTTGAATATGTAAATGCATGTTCAAAAAAAAAAAAAGAGAAACAATAAATTTGCCAGGGATATTAAACATTACTTCACAATAGAAATCGTAATTCTATGAGAAAATTATACAATATTACAAGCGAAAGCTAAAAATGAGAAACCATAATATCCGAAAGGAAGTAAAAATTTTAACACAGCATGAGAGCCAATAAACTAGACAAAATAAATTCTGAAACAAAGTTAGAACTAAAAAGTAAATTTTAAGACAAAATGCGACCCATGGAGCAATTTGAGTTGGCCTGGCATGACAAACAGTAGTTCTTCGGTAATGATAAATTATCCATATTTCAATATTTAACATAGTTTGGATTATCCGTGTTTTTCAATTATCCAGGCTGCTCCTCCCCAGTAATTAGCCCGGATAATCAAGAATAGACTGTGTATAAAATCATATCAAACAGAGGAAGGAGTCGATATTTTTACCAACTAATTTAGCAAAATATTATTGCTTACATATTGATTGTAAGGGAAAGAGATATTTTGTTTATGTAAATGCTTTTATGAATTTACCATTATTACAAGAGAAGTATGTCTTGTTAACTGACTTCAATTGACATAATCAATCTACACTCTAAGATTGGGTTCAATTGACAGACACTTTCAATGTGTCAAGAATACAACACTTCAAAATACATAACCAAATAAAAAGATGTAGCAGGTTATTAAAATTGGAAAATGACAAATATGCCAATCCCTACATACAGGTCGACTATCAAAATTCTTCATGGATATATGAAAACATGAAAGTTGTGAAGAATAAATTTAAAAATCATGATCGTTTGGTCGACCCAAGTTCTAAAATAAATATTGAATATAAAAAAAGACAGCTAGAACAGAACTATATACAGCTGCAATGGTGTTTAATTGTGCGATTTTTCATAGCTCAAACTTTTGGCATCACCGATAAGCGTCAAATGATGGTAAAAAGACTAACATTTAACACCAACACTAACCCAGTTTTTATCATGTTATAAAAGACTCATTTTTCCACATCAACTAACTAACAATAATATGGCTTGAGCCTATAAAATCATGTAATACTCTTAAAAATTAATGTTACTGTAATGTGGTTGAAAAATAGGTTTATCCTTTATTTTCAGGATCAGGCAAAATCAGCCGCCAGGAATTGAGAGCTTTCTACATGTCTGTTGTGGGAATAACTGCATTGAGATGCGATGAAATCATGGATACGGCGTACAATTTATTGACTAGTGTGAGTAACAAAAAAAACAATAAATTTTTCAGCAGTTATTACATTTTTTTCTAGTAAAACATATAATATTTAATAATGATTACTAATGTTTATGACGGAATTACTGTCTGAATAAAATCTAATTATTATTTTCAAAATCCCCAGAATGATCGATTGCCATTGAACTTTGAAACGTACAAGCGCTGCTATTGTAATTGGTTATGTGGAAAGAACCCCAATGGACCTGGACAATGGGCAGTTGTCCCTCCGCGGGGTCCACTCTCCAGGGAGCCCTTTCCTGTTGACTACAGCGCTCTAAATACTGATCCTGCACACCTTGAAAAATACACACCAAATAATAAATCCAATCGCCACTCAGTAATTGTTTAACAATGAAAAAATGTGAATTTTGGTTACTGATAACTCTTGAAGAGTGAATATTAATGTGATTACCAATGTGAGATTTTCAATTACATTTAGAAGAATATAAATTGAGAATAAAGGCTATCTCATACAATATATTCAGAAATCGATTATCGAAAATCAAAATTTATAAATGTAAGTCACCCACCGTGAAAAGTGGCTAGTAAGACAAAGGTTTTTTATGGATCACGGGTATGAATCCTACACCTGTATAAAAATACTTGTTTATTTTATATATATACATTATCCTATAGTGTTAAACAAAGGATATTATTGTAAAAAGGCTATTAACTTCCACACTGTAAACATCTATCTTTCTTCTGCATTGCAGCAGAACTACCATAAAATATATACCAGACAGAAAATTGAATAAAGATCTACTGTTCACCTCTGATTCACCACAGTATATAGTAAAAATATTTTCAAAACTTTTAAGTTGATGAATATTGATGAAAATATAATATATTATAAAAATATTACATAACATGTCATTTTAAAACTAGGTAAGTATATTATTTATACCAAGTTAATTAGAACTCATCCGTATACCATGACAAAATTTTCAAGGGTGGAAAAGACACTTAATAACAATGACAATTTTTTTTTTGTCATTGACCATTCTACTTATCCAGAAAATCGAAAGCTAATGAGTTTTATTACTCTGTATGAGTCAGCCTTTAATTTAAATATTTCATAGTTATAATTGCACTAAATATAGGTAATTCAACATAGAAGTAAACAATTGAGCTTCATAGATTTTATAGTAATTATAATAACAAAGGCCATAATATTATATTAGTAGAGTGCATTTAGATAATTTAGTCGCCATAGGGATATATGAAATAGAAAGTATAGTAACAATTTATAATGTAGACATACTTAAATTGAGAAGAATTACAAAGCAATTTATTCATATTGAAACATTAAAAAAATTTACCAGATGTGATGGAATCTTTCATGAGTATATGTTCGATAAAAAATATTTTTCCAATATTCTTTTACTCTTGCTAACATGTCTAAACACTTTTTTATAAATCATGTTTCAACCCTTCAATTTTGGAGAAATGTATAATTGTTGCTTAATGGGAAGCAAGAGTGCACGCTTTGGTGTCGGAGGTTACATTTTCAAATTCCACAGCTATCAAGAATTCAAAAGAAAAAAATGAAAATTCAGGCCTATATGACCAACGGGTTGCACAATTGGCTGACAACCAATTCTCATGTGAAAATTTAGTTAAGATAGATCTTTACATTGTGATCTGTGATAATATGGATCTCCATATGCCCCATATTCGGGTGGACATAGCACAAAAAATGGATTATCAATTTTCCAAAAATATGTCAATTCACCAGCCAGTCAGTCTACTACTGAATGAAGGCCCCAGCTCCTTCCATTTTTCTCATGTTATCTGAAGATACACTTTCAATATTACATTGCCATTATTATCATTACTTTTGCTATGTTTTGGCAAGATGATCAATTTGCATATATATTTTTTTATCATGTATAGCTTGTTCATGTAAAGGTCATATAAAGCGGTCCAATTTAATGAACCGCGCAATAAAGATCGAAAATTACACATCACAATCCAGTCAAATGAGTACAGCACCATTTCTATATGTTTGGTCATGCACCAGGTTTTGGAAGCAAGCTCTAATATTGCAAATGATTATCTTTGAACATCTGTCTCTCTTTAAATTTGTCTCTAGGTTAAATTTGAATATAATTTAGAAAAAACCCATTGATATATTACAAAATAGTACTCATCGCCAATCAATAACACGATGGGATAACTATACATGATTTCATCAATTTCCAAAACATAGGATAATTTCATTTAGTAAAAAATCATTATGATAAAGTTCAATGTAAATATTCACATAAAGCTTGAAATTAATTTTTCACTTGGTAATAAATTTTGTAAGATTATTCATTGTTATTATATAAATATTCATGATTTGTGCATATCAAAATATCACACCTAAACACTGCCAACACCGATAGCTTCTAGTGCACAAATAATCAAAAATGCACTGTATAACAATTAATAATGAAAAAAATCTAATCTTCGTGTTATATTACTTAAAATATATCTAAAAGACTGTTATATTTTAAGATATTTATGGAAGTATATGATGTGTTATATTATATGGGTGAAAACTTACATTGACGGAATATATCTGCTTTAACCTATTTATTGCTTATAATTAAATTTTCTTTATACCAAATTAAATTCAACCCAACATGTGATATTAATAATATTAATATAAATGGTTGTAATTCAAAGATTTACTGTCTTTGGACATTTGGATTTTTTATATTCTTCTGTTTAAACTTGTGCTAATTCTACCCGCACACTCTATATTTGTAAATATGTGCAGTATACTTCAATGATAACAATGCCAATCATTCACTATTAAAAAACCAGTCTCCATTTAGAATGAGAGTAGCAGATGAAATGGTAGGTCACCCAAATAATTGTAATATACTAGATTGCAAATTCATACATCAAATTAAGCCTAGTTTTAATTACTTTTTGCAATAAATAGATAATTACTATAAATCTCTTGACAATACAAAATTTCACAATTTCATATGCTGTTGCAAAATGTAAGGAGCTTTCATATGTATTACATATTAAATTTAACTTCATTGGGTCCATTGTAGTTGGTGGTGTAAATAGTTCGATATTATTATCAATGTAATAATTTTGTTAGCACTCTTATGCAACATTCTAAATTTGTGATATGTGTAGATTAAACATTTGCACTTTTGTAATAAAAAAGAAAACAAATATTTATAAACGTTCTTACACAATATTATATAATGTATCTGTTACTATCCTGTGTATTTTAAAACACTAAATATTTTTTTTTAAACATTTTTGTTACTTACTTCTTAATGTTTATTGAAAAGTAAAAAATTTAAACACATAAAACTAAGTGTTTTATTTCAATTCCCCCTCACAGTTTAATTTCAATCTCCTTTTCATTAAAAATCCATACTCCCCTGTTGTTCAATGATATTAACTGTCATTCATTATATTCAATTATTATATATATTCAAAGAGCAGTATATGGATCTCCGCAATGTGAAGACGAATTGACAGATTATTTTTCCCGAGTATTGTTTGTCAAACAATTACTCAACCCAATGGGCATCCAGTCCTGCATTTTCGGATTTTCAAAATCCGACAGATGGGGAATCGAACTCGCATTCCCCAGATTGCTAGGCCCGCATGCTACCAACTACGCTACCAGGGAGACTAATTAAATAATATTTATTGTTGGAGAATAATAAAAAATAAAATAAAAAACAAGTTTTTTATATTTAATTTTCATTGGAGAAGATATAACAGTAAGAAATTATGTGAGAAATATCCAATTTATGAAAATATGATGCCTGATCTTTTTGATTTAATAAAATTAAATAAAAAAGGAATCATTTTCAATATTGATAAGCAACATCAATGGCAAATTATAAAAATAAATGTTCTTCTATAATTAGAATAATAACTTGCATATTAAAAACATCCCATCATTTAGAACATAGGTTTCCAACTTTTTTACGCCCACCGGCCCCTTTAAAAAAAAAAATACTCTCCACCGAATAGGTGATGTAAGAAACTCAAGATTTCTCTTTTTTTTATTAATTTGAGTGATATAATCATTTATTTTTTCTATGAGAACCCACAGACGCAACATCGCCTGAACGCCTCCAAATGCTTCTGAACCCACTATCACCCACCTAGAAGGCTTCAGCACTCACAGGGGGGTTTTCAGCACTTTGGGAACCTATGATTTAGAATTATAACTTTCGATACATTTCGCTACATCTTCAACTAAACTTCTATCAGTAACATAAATAATTTCATTTTTTTTGAGTCCCATATTTAAGGAATGACTTGGAAGATTAATCTCACGTTTAAAAGATCCATGAATTTCTAAGGCACCTGTATCTAAAATCTTATTAATATTATGTAGGGCTACTCCTGCACCAGGCATTATTATTATTCTATTAGACGCCTCCGTGATTAATTTTTTTATCAATTCACATGCAGAATCTGAAGCGACAGATGTTTCTTGACCACTTGTTAGGATTCTTTCAAAACCTAATGATATAACAGTTTCTAAGGCATGAAGTGGATTGCTACAAATATCGAATGCTCGGTGAAAAGTTACACGACGAGGCGAAGCGCATTGGATAACTTGCCTACAAGTTTTTATATCAATCGTGCCTTCCCTTGTAAGTGCACCAAAAACAAAACCATTAACTCCACAATGTTTCAGTTGGACGATATCTTCAAGCATCACAAGTATTTCATTTTCTGTATATATGAAATCGGAACCAGACCTACATCGCACCATGGCATAAAGAGGAATGTTTTGTCTCTGGAAATATAAATGTAAGCATTTGAATATGGATACACCAACAACAAGTCACTATCTACAGATTTGATAACCCAAAAATGATTGGATCAATGGTGCCTCAGTAGTGCCATAAATGCATGCTAATCTTCCTCAACTATTTTTTAAATTCATTTAAAAAAATTGGTCACGTTTGAACCTTTATTTATTATTTCTTCTAAAGAGACTTTTATTCTATTCATTTTGTTCAGTCGTGGTGTCTATATTTACATATTTATGGAAAAGTAAGCTTCCAGAATGGAGAAAAATCAAACTCATATTAGGTATAAACAAAAAAGTGGATTCACTAACAGTGGACATAAAACAGTGGTGATATGAACTGTATGGCTGGATGAATCTGTAAAAAGTATTTCGCCAATCGTCCAATTTATTATTGGGTGATGAACCAGGTTCAGGAAGTCCTCTGAAACGCTGTTCCTAAAAATTTGGTGGAGATGAATCCAACTCTGTCTATTAATATTTTAGCAGAGATTTGTGTTTACTCATTCGACATTATTTTGGCATATATGGGTTATTGGGAATGTGTTGAAATTGAGCTAGCCACTCAAACTAACACCAGTACATTGGACGCAGTACATAAATGCTTGTGTTTCTCATCTGACCCAACAAAAAATCAACCTTTTTTGAAGAACATTGTTATAGGTCATTGGTCGGCAACCAGCGGCCCACAAAGCCTTTTGGTGCAGCCCATACTGTAATGACATATGTGTGAATGACATAAATATAGCCCATACTATATAATGGCATACTATAATTAAGAGCCAGTGGCAGATTTAGCACTCAATAGACAATTTGAGTTAACAAAAGATTGACAATTTACCCAACTTTATTTCAAATAGACAATTTTAATAAGGCAAGTGTATTTTCAGACAAAAATAAAAATATATTTTTAAAAATCTTACTAACATGTTTTCTTATCGCCAACACAAGTCCAGCGGAAGGTGTTAGACCTCCTTCGGACAAAGAACTACAAACTTCGAGACGACTAGCTCCTCCCTCTGTAGCATTCAATGCGGATTCCAGGCTATCTATACATACCTCCAGAATCCTGAAATTTAATCATTTCTTTTTAAGCAATTCGCTATCTCTACTCCAAATTGCAGCATATCGTCGCCAATATTGCAGGAATACCCAACTCGAATTTTGAATAAAGTTTTATTTCTTGCAAACTCTCATATCATTACCACATTTTAGCATTAACATGTATGTTTATCACACGTCTAAAAATATGTTAATGCAAAAATGTACTGACACAAGAAAATAAAAAAAATAAAACTATACTTTACAAAGTAACTTAATTCCAAAAATCGAGTTACCTGTTCCTGCAATATTGACGACTATATGTATTTATTTGATACGATTATTTGATAGAAAAAAAATTATCTCCCAGGTCTCCACCGCAGATACACATATTGATTAAAAGTGAAGTATATGGATCTCAGCAATGTGAAGAGGTGTCTTGACAGATTATTTATTTTTCACGAGAATTGATTGTCACGCAATTACTCAACCCAATGGGCATTCAGTCCTGCATTTCTGGATAGTTCTACGTCTGCTGGAATCGAACCCGCAATTTCCGTCTCCGAAGTATGCACGCTAACCTATCGGCTACCGGGAAGTCAAACACATTATAGTAAAACAGTAACATCAGTATGTATCTTAAAAATAACATATTTAAAATGGTAGATATTTGTAATAAGTCAATTAAAACATTTCAATAATGAAGAATGGTTATCTTACATTTTGGTAACTGTTTACAATATTCACCTCAGAGCTTCAATCTCTACAAAAACAATGTGTGTACAAATAGCGTAAAAGACGTCATGTCGACCACCAAACCGAAATTAGTTTGTGAAGTTATAGACTTACAAATCCATAGACATAAATAAAAAGCAACGATATAGATAATTATTAAAATATTATACAAAATAAAATATAAGCAGACAATTATTCATTTACATATAATGAGTGATACACTTATTTTATTCAGCTGATTATATAGTTTTGGAATCGTGTAGATATTTTTAAAGAATTCAATTTCACTGTTGGCAATTTTAAGTGTTATTTTTGATTTTAAAATCAAAAAAAAAAAAAAAACGTTTTGGAT
>JAGVSQ010002505.1:0-24431 GCA_022683975.1 Rhyacophila evoluta | reverse complement strand
TGGATAACCGGACGCTAAAACAAGCGAATGCTAGGATTCTGCCTTCGTTCGCTTCGGTCTGGACCCGACCTTAGAAATCAAAATTATTTATTATTTAAGATTTGTGTTGCCACGCAATCAAATGTGCTGAGTCGAACAAAAAGGATCCTTATTATGGTCAAGTAATTGTATTAAATAGTATGCCGCTTCATTGTTTCAAAAACAAATAAACTGAAAATTTAATGGCCTGTTAAGTCGAGTAGTTACTGAGACCTCGTCTATTTCATACACATTCTTGAAAATATTCACACGATGTAATAAGTAGTTGGTTAGCATTGATATATGTACTGAATCAATATTAACCATTTTAAAATTCTTTGCTTAATTGCAGCTTTACGTCGTATGTATTTTATTATAATACAATCATATTAAATTGAGTTTTTTTCCAATTTTATACCAAATGGTAACTAAGTTTTTACATAAGTTATATGTTCATGGAAATTGTGAGCCACCTTGTAGCTACGAATATTTGGCAATGGTTTGATAGCTAAGCTTATAATACACAATAGGTAACAGATACGTTTCCATACATATCAATATTTTTTCATTACATTGCTCGGTAAATGGAGATGCTTAAATCTCGTATTAACTTGCTTTATAGCATTAGAACTTAGTATCTATCAAAATATACAATAGACTTGTACACTCAAAGATATTCTGCTTAGACATCAATTACATTAATACCAAATGTTACCGAACCTATTTAAGAAGACCTTAATTATTTGGAACTCATAACACGTAAGCACTGTTAATAAAAAAGTCACACGAGACGAAATAATTAAGATTAATAATTTATGTGGTGATCCAGGGATAAAAAACGGATAATATTAAAATAGTACAATAGATGTTATGAAAAGTGCAAATGATCATTTGTGGTTTATCATATTTTACAAAAAATATTTTAGCTGCTTATGTGTCGATTTTGATCTGTTTCCTACTCACTGTAGTTAAGAAAATCAATTGTATAATACGTACAGCATGTCACTAATTTATTTTTAATTCCCAAATTTGGTTGTATGACTAAAACACAGCCTAAATTAAATTACTTAAGTAAAAATATCGATATTTAAAAAAAAAAATTATTTTCTGTAGACTTCAAGCAGAGCTACATTAATGAAGTTATAACAAATAACTTTGAATTACATTCTTATTCAGAATTATATAAGTAGAGTTATCTGTTGCGTTTGGTTTTGTTTTTAACTAAAGCATACTTAAATTATTAAAAAAAAAAACTATTTCATTTAAGGTCGTAAAACTTTTCGACAGTAAGATATTAAAAAAAAAAGAATACTACACCGACTATTTTAATTATGAAGAATTTTTTTGTGCCAGAATAACAACAAAAAAAAACACTAAATTGTGTGTTTGTTGTATTGAGAGCACGATCGAGTTTTGCAGTAAATAACAGTAATGAAAAATTCTGTTTGTTTGATGAAATAAATGAAAAAACGATTTTTTTGTACTTTTTTGAAAGAAGGCGAAATATATTCTGTGATTAAAAGAGTAGAAGAAGAAAAAATCGTTAAAAAAAATTCAGTTAATTCAAATTTTTGAAAAAAAAAACCACAAAGTTTAGATATTGTTAGATGACCATAATTTATTCATCGGCTTGTTCATACCAGTTTGTTGATGCTAAGCAAGAAAACTGAGCCTAAAATTAATTCGTTGATAATGCAAATTTACAAATCTCGTTAAAGTGATTCAGGTTTTGACAATAGATTTGAATTAGTATAAAAGAGGATGTCACCTAAAAGATAGGTATCAGTTTAGATTCTGACTTCTTAGAAAGATCACTTTCAAGACAAAATCAACATGCAACTCGTGAGTTGTTGGATTTTTTAATAATTTCATAATTGTGTTAATATGTCATTGACATATTTACTTAGTTATATCATTGGTAAACTGAAAGAATTCACAAAACAACAATCGCACTAAAATCTTCAATTGTATTTAAATTTATAAATAAAAGTTAAAAACATGTCCGTTTTGGAATACCATAATTTTTTACGTTTTAAGACCACGCCCAAACAATCATTTCGATGTAATAGATATAATTGTTTAGTTTAAAAGAAATCTGAATATTTTTTCGTTTATACAATATATCATCCTTTAATCAATTAATTATATTGATTTCTAAGCACTTTACGTTCTTGTAATGATATAAAACAAAGTCAATGATAACTTATTGCTAGTATTATTTAGTTGAATGTTGTCATACGGAATCAAACCAAAGTTTTATATGAATTCATTTGTCTAATCATTTGGTGCAATTTATTTTGGTAATAGAATCAAGTGTAAAAATAATGTATTCATTTTTTTATTCGGTGATATAATATTGTATCTGATATGATATATAATTGCATATTACATTTTTAATCAGTGAAAAGAATAACCGTTGTCATGTGAGATTGTTAAAGTGTTTTATTTTCAATTTTGCAGTCAGTCGTCTTCTTCTTCGTGGTAGCTGTCGCTATTGCCGCAGCAGGCCCAGTAGACCAAGCACCATCAAAGGATGCCGCTTACAAAATCGTCAAGTCAGACTTCAACCTTGATCCCGCTGGTCCATACAACTTCGGGTAAAACTATTTGATTTTTTAAATACTTATTCTTACAATACGTCTTATTCTAATTTTTTTCTGTGGGGTATGAACGATGACATTTAAAATAACTTTATCCATTACATTTCGAATAATTTATACACGTATGTATCCACGCATTTTTTAACTATTTTTGAAATAATCAATATAGTTTGAAAATAGTTATTTATAATAATTTCTTTAAAAACAGTTTTATACTATGTGGACGAGATGGATATACAATACGTGATTTAAAAATATTGTACAAAAATTACTATTTGTGGCTTAAAATAATGTAATACTACATATTAAGAAATATAATTGTTTTGAATAAGCTGAATGCGTGATAAAGGAGTTTTCGTTTTATAGGCAAACAAAACTGATCTTGAGAAAAATAAGCGTTTATAAAACTACACCTACATTGCTTTCATTTTTAATTAATACGAGATTCTACCACCAATAATTGATATTTATTATAAGGAAATCGTCGCTAAAATGTTGCATGTAATTTTTAAATATATGTTTAATGATTGACGGGAACTATTTTAAAAAGCATTGATGTACTCAAATAATGATAATTATGTTAACTAAATATTTCACTTTAAATGTATAATATATTAACAAGATCATATTTCTCCGATATTTTAGATTCGAAACCGAAAACGCTATTGTTCGTGATGAAACCGGTGAGCTGAAGACTGTCAAGAACGAAGAAGGCAAAGACGAGTCCGTCGTAGTAGTCCGTGGAGCTTACTCTTTCCCCGGAGAAGATGGCAAACCCCTGACCGTAACATACTACGCTGATGAGACCGGCTTCCACGCAGAAGGTGCCCATCTTCCCGTTGCCCCAGTTGTCTAAGAAGTCAACACCAACTATTTGAAGATATAAAATGACAATGGAACATGAATGATGACTTTGAATCAGATAAATTATGCCAATCCGACTGAAAGCGTCGTAATTCCTAAATTGTCTTAGGAAAAACAACGTTTCGATAGTATCAACACAACACATAAGCCGCCTGTTTTAAATTGAGTATTTTCCTATACTCTTTATTCGGGTGGCGTAATTGCATTGCAATTAAACTGCTCCTGTGAACCAATAACAAAATGCAAATAAACATATAAGCCAATATAAATTCGACAATTTTATTACACCTTATAAAACCCTATATGTTGTAAACTTAATTCATGACACATACGAAAGATGTGTTTAATTACTTTCTCCCATTGATAAATTTCCTATATCCCTACGTAAATAATTACTACATAAAAAACATTTTGAATGGTAAACTGTACCAATATTTTAAACTAATATTCATATAAGTTAAATATAAGCAACACAAACCTATCTCGGTATTCCATCGCAATATCAAAGATGTTCGTTCTTAACAAATACTGGATGTTATGTCAAAGTATATTTAGTTGAATAAATTTGTGTTTTGGAGTAAAATATAGTTATAAACTGAAATCAAATCTTTTAAGTTCCAGATTTCAGTTTTAATTGCACACGCTAGTTTTGAATATGCTTGTGTGCAGTTAATGTTAGTTAAATTACGTTCTATATATAATTTGAATGGTTAAGGCTGAAAGAAAGAGAAAAAGAAATGAGAGAAGGTTTTCTATCTAATACATGAGTTTCTTTAAAATAAAATTGGGGTAAATGGTTTCAAATATATAATTAAGTATAATATCCTCTTTGATTTGAACCACCGGTAATGTCAGACACTTTTATTATACGTATGTACTATAGAAACTCAACATTATTATAATTTTCATTTAATTTGTTATTGAAAAATTATATGGTGAGTTTTTAAGCCATAAGTGTTTGGTCTAATTATAATTACTGAAAAATAATTATATCCAACTCTGATCAGTAGGCTTTTATATATAAATTTGCACACTCCCATTCCGAGAGTAATACATAATATATATTTCAACAGCGTGATGGTTTATCGTGACAAATTATTTTCATGAAAATAAATTGGCGGTCAAGTGCACAACCAACTGGATATCTAGTTTTGTATTTAAAAAATGTTTATGTAGTTTGTAGAATTCAATGCGCGTTGAGTTTTTGCCCATGTATTGCGAAAAAATATAACATAATTCGCAGAAAAACGATCATAAAAATATACGTAAGTAGTAACGTTAAAAATATTAATTAAAAACTAACAAGATTCAACATTTTTCGAGTTTCAAATCAATTTCCATAAAGCACGCATCTGTATACATTTTTTATTTGTACCTGTTTTTAAACTGATATAAGCATTTTTTCACATCCAAGTTTAATATTTCATCAACATTTTAATTTTTCATCGTCATCATTTTAAAATTTATACTTGATGGAGGGAATATATTTGAAATAATACTCTGAAGCGATAAGAATTGTGAAGTTTTTTTTGAAAATAAGTCTATTTAAATCAAGAAAGTTATATATAGTAGACCTAGCTATAGTAAATTCAATTGTGGAGAGACATTTGTAGTAGCCAGTAAAAAATAGTTATATTCTAATTATAGATAAAATAGAATTTTAGAATTTTTTTTTTTACAGAATTCATGAATAAAAAAAGTTATATGCTTTTATCTCGTGAGATGTTGGTAACATATCGTCGCTTTAGGATTAATTTATCGAATATCCTCGTAGCGCAATTTGAAAAACAAAACGTATTTTCACTTAAGTAGTTGGTTTACACAATATTCTGTAATTATATATATAATACAACAATCATATGGCTTGAAAAACCTTAATAAATTTACCTGTATTTAAATGAGTTGTTTTTCATTTCCTGAACATTTGACGGTTGGGCTATCCGACAAACCAATCCAAAGGTGATGAACAGGTCACGCGATGACGATCTAATTGACGACGTTACATATTTAAGAAATCGGTTTAAAGTCTTGTTTAAGGATTGTTTCATTCTTTTGTGGAATTTTGGGATCCTAGTAACAAGTAGATATCATAAAAAAAATGTTATACTTATGAAAAATATAAGTAAATATAACAATAATTATAAGTAAAAAAATTCTCAATTCTAGACCATTAGTCTTTCCAGTTCTTAACTGATCACGGTAGTTTTGCATCCAAGCTCTGTCAGCTTGATCTTATTTTATCTCCTACTTGCTTATGAGGTGAAATGCAGGATGCCAACCACATCCTATGGGAGTGTGTCCATATGTTGATTGAAAGGGAAGAGCTTCTCAAGCCGGCTTAATATTTGTCGGACTGGTCGCCCACTACAACTTGGTTTCTACGAAGGATAGTTTTGTAGCTTTTAAAAAAATACGAAATCTTACGGCGAACAAGAAGGTCTCTTCTCAACTGGGCATCAATGGTCAGAATAGAAATCACGCACATTCTAGTACATGCCAACCAAGGTCTTGGGAAGCTGCTCCTGGAACAGTTGTCGTACTTATATGAAGATCGTCTCATGTTCGTTACGCCACGGTATACGCCCACATAATGGGTATGGAGACGTGGCAGGCGGTGAAGGGGAAAGCAATCATAATAATTATGAAAAAAAACACATAATTTGCATTTGTTTACTTTATTTATTTTTTTATTTTAATGCCAAACAAATATTTTTAGTATGTCTATATAAAAAATAATATATTATACGAAACAAATTGAATCTTTAATTTTCAAATCTATCTTTAAAAATACGCATATAAAGGAATATTGATAAGAGGATAAGTTCACACAATACGTGAAAACTTTTTATTTATTTATCCGTTAATGTTTTTAAAAAGGTGATGCAACAGATAGATTTAAATACGAAATTAATTCACATAAAGTATGCAACGTACCAGTGAACAAAATAACACAAAAAGACATAAGGTACAATATATTTTGTTAAAATACTGAACAGACCCATACAAATCGTGCATTAACCCTTTCAGACCTACATTAATATCAATGGAAGAAAAAAATATATCTCTGTTGATTCGCCAATTAAGCAAATAAACGTGTTTTATAGTTAAATTTTCAGTTTAACAACATGCGTAAAATAGTAAAGATTATAAGCTCGTAAAATATTGTTTTATGAATATTCTGTTTTTTTTTTGTGTTGGCAACATTTTTTTCATATAAAACATTTCTCATTTTAATTTATATTTAGTGCCCAAAGATGCTCTGATTTGAGTTTGACATAAAAATGGGGTAATTACCAATTGAAGGCCCTGTAATTTTTTGCGTAATTAATTTAATTTTCGATCATTGTTAGTTTATTATTTATAAATGGTGATATTCGTTTCATATATAATAAAAGGTAAAAGTAAGCCACATAAATTTCAAAGTATAAAAGAATATTTAATATAGCTTCAAAAACTGCGTGCATAATTATGCACACAGGGGTGAATGCGTTAAAATAAAAAATAAAATCTGATGATATAATAACATGTGTAATTTGCAACATTCCATCGAGTTCACGCATTTCGTTGCTAACTACCTCATAGGCTGGTTTCAGAAGATGTTCTAACTTGTATAAGTTATAAACAAAATAGTTAATGGGTTGATATCAATATGATAACATATACCTAAATGGATTAAACTTTACAATGTGCTTCACTTTTAATAAAATTCCATTTATCAAATATATGTAATTTGATTCACGGTATATATATATATGTACTACACACAATTGTTTCTAATTTACACATTTTAGTGCGTTCAATAAACTATTGCAACGTATCTTATTCCAACTACCAAGGCACAAATAACTACATATTTAAAAAAAATACCGAATGTCTTTTACAAATAAAGAGTTAAATTAGTAGTATCGTGAATCAATTTGTGTCATAGAAAATTTGCATTCTAGATATTAGATCATTCAAAATTTTATAAAAACATAAGATATATCCGTGGATTTTTGAAACATATGGGTGCCTCAAGTTTCAAACCAGCCAACTCTACCAATGGTCGAAAAATCAACTTAGATAGCATTTTATTGGGCATTAATTTTTATATCGCACACAGAACGCACAGAATTCGCAAAAAATTGAAATACGGATAATCTCCCGCATACACCAGCTATCTCAATGCAGGAACATACACATTGACCAAAGTTTTTTTGTTAATCCTGAACATTTTACACAAGCGGAATTGGCTGGTTTGCAGATTAAGCAATCGATATGGTGTATTCAAAATTCTTGGAAAATTACCTCCATTTCATAGTATTTTCCGTTGTTGTTCTTTAGATAAACGATATCTTCGACTTATTGATATTATCAAGCGACCTATATTAAGTAAAAACACAGTATTTACGTAGGGAATCATATGTAAAACATTGTGTTTTTACGGAATAGGGCAGAGTACATGTCAAGTATTTTTTTCTAATTACAATACATTTGATTTGTCGTGTTAACTATTTATCTATTAAAAAGATCTTTGACAAAACACTTACTGGACTATAATGCGTTTAATTTGTGTAATGTTTTAAAGGCCTATTACACTACACAATATTAAGTACTCTTGCTGCAGAGTGGGCGTGGTTTCTTGTATGTGATTTAAGTGCCTAAGGCTATTACACCGCACTTAGTAAGGGTAAGGGTGCCTTGAAATTCTGTGGTGTAATAGGCCTTTTACTGAGTTTTGCTTTAAAGTTTTTTCAACCAAATTTTTTATAGTATACAATTTTATCTGTATCTTTAATATCGGTCGTCATATTGTTTTTATATCGTTTATTTTTTAAATTAACCAACATAGCTGGTTGCACTTTAAATAACGTAGAAAGTCAGGATAAATTTAGTCAGCTTCTTATAATACTACAATTTGTATAGAATAAATTTTGAAAAACTCATTCATAGCAAAAAATATTATTAAAATACTGAAAGACACCTACTATATTACTATGATCGTTATAATTATTGTGAGTAAAAATATTGATGCATCACCCTTACTTCACATAGTATAAAATTTATTCCTATTCATTCATTCTGAGTTAGTTACAAAATATAAATTTGATTCAACGTGATAACTATTTACAATTATTTTCAAATCCATTCAAATTATTTGAATATATTTCTAGAGCAGGGGATCCTAACCTTTTTAAAACTTGCAGACCAGTAAAAGTAGAATTTTTTTAAACTAATATTTTGCTAAATTTTTGAATTACAACAGGTAAATATGCAGTGAAATTAATATTAATACAAACAAAAATATAATGTGAAATAAACAGTAGATTGATTGTTAAAAGAAAGTATTTGCGTTTTTTAGGAAGGCAAAATTTAGTTTAAAAATAATGAGAAATGTGTTGTTGCATTTTATCTAAAATAGTTGACAATCGAGATGTAAGTGTTGTTTCGGAGAGACAAAGCAATGCAGTGACATTAAATCTGTTTTTGAGCTTTGTTTTTATCATTGATATGGCCGATGATCTGCTTACATGAATACGTCGTAAAAATGCAGATGATAATTGAATGGCATTGTTGCTTAGAGATGGGGTTTTTTCCCATCAATATCCAAAACTGAGACTGTGATTGAATTTTATGTTTGAGCACCAAGGTGGCATCAGAAAATAGTTTGATCAGATCTTTTTTCCACGTGTACTAAGTGCGCAAGAAGCAACGCCTTTGCGATGATCTTAATTATCAGGCTAGAAATGATTGAAGTTGTCAACTAATTCCCTTAAATTTTTCACTTGAAAAGCCTTCAGCATGAAATAAAATAATTTAGTAAAAATAGATTACATGTGGGAAAGGGAAATAGCTGAAAGTTCAGTTACCTACTGAACTAGTATTGCACCTATTTTAATAGCGCTATTATTTAATTTTATGCAGATGAATTTTAGTGACAATCGTTCGAGGATCGGCGGAAAATTCAAACGGACCGGCGGTGGTTGGGAACCCCTGTTCTAGAGTACATTCACCCGAAGAGTTGTCGTCGTGAAGTGTACAACTCTGTGAATAAGTAAATTTAACGGAAACCATAAAAATCCTGGTGTATAAGAATAATAATTTATTCATTTGCCTGATATTTCCAGTTTGCCAAAAAAGATAGCTAAAAATCAACCTGGAATTAATTCGGCAATAGTGCAAAATTAAAATTTTTACCTCATTAATATAATACAAGTTTTGAAAATAGATTTCAGTCAGTATAAAACGGGTTGTCACCGAAAACATTTTATCAGTTCAATACCTGACTTCCTAGAAAGATTACTTACAAGACAAAATCAAGATGCAACTCGTGAGTCTTATCAAATTATTTCAATTGTTTTATAACGCCCTAAGTTATCAGTAAAATCATTGAATAACATACGTACTTAAAAGTATTCCACATAATAAAAAGACGTTATATTTTGACTTCATTATCTAGTACATCATATTTATAAATCCCTTTTGAAGGACTCATCCCACTTCTAGACCACAATCGGTAGCACGAAACTAATCGTCCTCGCATAACTTGATTAAAAAAATAGTCTTGCAGTTTCCTTATACCTGGTTGAATAAAATATTTTTTACGCACAGCTTTTTGGTAAAATACAAGACTGAGGTTTTAAAAATTGCTTAATTTATTTACAACAAATGCATGATGTGTTAAGGACCCATTCACTTATATCACGATTTAACTATATAGTAAACGATAACACACTCCAGTGTACTGTAGTCCAGTATGTATTCCATTATGTTTGCACCTTTCCAGGTCATAGCTCCGCTGAATACATATGTTAACTAAACTTTTTAAATATTTTTTTATTATTAATTTCATATATAATATCACTAGTTAACTAAAATACTTGTATGAAATGTTGTGCGTTACTTTGTTTTATACTAATATTGGATATACGTTATTCCTGTGAATCTGTGAAATCTAAGGCTAAGATTAAGAAATACAAAGTCTCCTTCAAATGATTATCAATGTTTTTTACAGTCAGTCGTCTTCTTTGTGGTCGCTGTCGCCGTTGTCGCAGCTGGGCCAATAGACCCACCACTATCAAAGGATGCTGCCTTCAAAACCATCGAAGCAGACTTCAGCCTGGATCCCGCTGGCCCATACAGCTTCGGGTAAAAAAATGTGTTATTAGCAAATTCAGGATTTCCCCCCTTAATTATGCAATAGAATTTATGTAAATGTGGGTATTCACAATTTTATACGGTTACTCTTTTTTACTTATTGCAAGTAAATCTTTTTTACAGAATTTACAGACTTTATTTAGTACAGATTTAAAAAACTGTAAAATTCAAATTTAAACTTAAAATAAGCTTACTTTTTATTGAAAGTGTGTTGTACTTACTATAAAATATCAGTGCACGTGAAATATATGTATTTTTTCAAAGAACTGAATAAAATACATATGGATTTAATTTTTTAAATTATTACTTAAACGTAAGTGAAAACTTACTTCTCTATGACTTAACGATAACGTACGTTTATTATAATATTATTTGTTCTTCTTTTTCCATATTCGCTCCCTAAGTAGAGCATATGCACATTACATAAGGCCTCCACGAATCCCTGTCTTGCGTTCACCCATGTCATACCTGCCATCCCGTAACTCCACTGAATATATTCTGTAGATATTATTTTTCGAGCTTCCAGGATAAAATAAAACGGTTGTCTTGAAGAATAGTTAGGTTATTTAGTTAAGTTATTTCTCTAAGCTTCCATAATATGTGGCCAAGTTAAGTCCAGCTTCACAGCTTTTGTTTATCAGTAATTCGTAGATACATAGTCTGTTTCTCTTATCTTCTCCACGAAGTCAAACCACCGTATCCCCAAAATCCGCCCGAAGCATCTATTCTCTAAGCTTAGTATACGATCGCTTTGGATCTTTGTTAGGTGCACAGGCCACAGGCATTTGGTGTTTGCCTTGTATAGCTTTGGGCCCTAGACATGTCGCATGGAATTGAAGGTTCTCCAGCTATTCCTATTCAAATATCGAGCTCACTTTGCCTTTTGTCATCTCCCGTAATGGATATCCCTAGATATTTAAAATTGTTGGCGTGTTCTGTCCATTGTTGGTCAAAAGATAATCACGATCTGGACAAGCATGGTTGCACATGATTTTCATCTTTTTAGGGTTGATTTTTAAGCAAATTCAATACGAATTTGTGTGTAACTTGCCAATAATTACCAAATAGCTCCGATGTAGTTCTTAAGTATGAGAGTGTCATCTGCATATTCAAGGTCGCACAATTTTACAGTAGGGGTAATAGCTATATCTTCGTCTGGTGGGGGTGATTTTTATAGAATAAAATCAAAACGGATGTGTCCTTGCTCCCTTCTTATATATAACCACTATTGCAAATGAACAAATAAAATTCTGTTGAACACTTTTATCAAAAGATGTAAAATAATAGTTCTAATATTTAAAAGAATATAATTTTAGTTAGTAATATTAAACAATATTGACGATAAAAATATCTTGAAGTGTTGTGATCTTGAAATAAAGAGTACGATATGAATTAAAGCTGTCATATAAATGAAAACGAATGGACCAATAAAAATAAAAAAATAAATCGTGTTTTTTCTCTTTTACAATTTTAGATACGAAACCGAAAACGCTATTTTCCGTGATGAAGCCGGTGAGCTTAAGTCTGTCAAGAACGAAGAAGGCAAAGACGATTCCGTTTTAGTTGTCCGTGGATCATACTCTTTCCCCGGAGAAGATGGCAATCCCCTTACCGTCACATACTACGCTGATGAGACCGGCTTCCACGCAGAAGGTGCCCATCTTCCCGTCGCCCCAGTAGTCTAAGAAGTTAACACCAACTACTTGAAGAACCGCAATGATAATTGACTAGTGAATACAATGAACAATCCATTCAGACTGTAAAATATGAAATTCCTACATTTTATTAGGAAAATCTTCATTTTCCAGTTTTCACAATTTGTAGTCGTCACCTGATAGAAATTTACTGTTGAAAACAATGTTTTTTTTTGTCTAGCGGCGTTGAGCATTTCAATCAAATCGCTCGTGAAAATACATTTTTAACCTTAACAAAGTATTATTATTTCAAAAACTTACCCTTTTAAAAACTGTCTTATATTTTTTATACAAAATTTACGCGATAACATCTTCTATAGCGTAGTACTTGTAACAGAATCCACACGAATGTGCTGCCATCTTTGTTTCTAAAATACAATTTTTATAAAGTAGTTTGGTATGAGCTCTATAGCTTTTATATATTATATCATAACACACGTTATTTATATACATCGTCGCCAATATTGCAGGTACACGTAACTTGATTTGTTGGTTTCAGTCACTTTGTAAAGTATAGTTTTATTTTTTACAATTTCTCGTGTCATTGAAATATTTTTGTATCAACAAGTATGTTTATAAAGTATGTACAAATTATGTGCTAATGCAAAAATGCTCCAATGATACAAAAGATTGCCAAAAACAAAATATTACTTTACAAAGTGGCTTAAACAAAAAAATCAAGTTACGTGTTCCTGCAATATTGGCGACGATATATTATAATATATGCGTTGCCACATTCTTTGTCAACATACACGAGTTGAAACTATTAAATAAGAGTTCATAATTTATACTAAGTTATTCACAAAAATGTAAACTTATCACTTAAGAATAATTTTACAATGTGTATGATATAGATTTGATTTGAATTTTGCTACTAAAACTAATAACTAGGTTTCTTTAAATATCACTCATAAAAATAACGTGTTTGATATTGGCCTTACTTTCTAAGATTTAGGGCACATATACTACGTGCTCAATTATAATTGGTAACGATACATACCTTGACCGTAAGGACCTTACTGATAGATCAAGTTTCGATTTAGTTTTGTTTTTATATACTCGTCGCTTGGTAGCTACATATGATTGATTTAAGCTCAGATTTTTTTTGCATTCAAACCTGAGCCTAGAAGTCACATTCAAAGAAGTATTTAAACTCCTTTAAACTATAATTAGAAATGACGTTAACACTATAATTATAGAATCCACGATTTAAATATAGTTTAATTTAAATTTCTCAAAAATTTAATCGTTCATATATTGATATTATTTATTATTTTTACACCATGTTCGCTCCCAAAGTCAAGCATGTAGGTATACACAGTGTGAAAATATCCACTCCAAAAGTGAAGTATATGGATCTTTGCAATGCGAAGACGTCTTGAAAGATTATTTTTCACGAGAATTGTTTGTCAGACCATTGCACAATCCTATGGGTATCCAGTCCTGCATTTTTGGATTATACACATTCGACAGGTGGGGAATCAATCCCACCCAGGATTGCTAGGTGCGCGAGACATATTGGTTTGCGTTTTTGGTTTGCTTTTTCCTTATTTATTATTTCTCATTCAGGCTACTCCTCGTTATCAACGTTCCTCTTCTTTTAAGTCCAGCACTGTCCATTTATCGTGTAGACATCAATAAATGAATTGGTTTTCACGGTAATATGTATGGAATATAATTAGTGGTGTCTCAAAGATAATAAGATATGATCGATTCTACACAGTTTATCGATCTGTACTTATATTATAAACTTAAAGAAATCGACTGCTCAATATAACTTGATAGTTGTTTGCGCACAACCTTCACTCGCAACATATCTGGCTAAATTGACTAATAACATTTTTAAGCGGATATTCCGGGCAGCGTAGAGGTTAGCGTGTCCGTCTTGTATCCGGTGTATGCGGGTTCAATATAACATTTGTCAGATTTTTTAAATCCAAAAATGTAAAAAAAAAGATGTCCACTGGGTTAAGAAATTGTCTGACGACCGATTATACTGAAAAACAATCTGTCAAGACATATCTCACGTTCCGGATATTTGTATATTCTACTTTAAGAGCGGATACCTTCACAATATATAAATCTATACGCTCCACTTCCGGAGCGAACATGGTAAAAAAAATATGTTTATTATATTATATTGATCCAGATAAATGAATATTATAGAATGTTTTAACTAAAAATAGATGTGTATTTAAGTATGTGTCGTATAATATATGTAAATACTTGAAGATAGGTTATGACATAAAGTATGACATCAGATGATTTCACTATTTGGCCGTCATTTTTACTTACTTTACTGAAAAATTTTGATCAAGTTTGTTAATTTCGCAAAGTTTTTTTTATTATCTGTCGTCGGTTAATATCTCTGTAAATTAAAAAATGTTTTTTTTTAAGGAATATATTTTTTTTTTTATAAATTGTTTGACATGCATATTTCTCATGAGTTTAGTCAGTAACGGAATACTCTTAGTCATTTTATTGCATCTCACAAAAATGTAAAAATACAGGCTCTGCATACATTACAATATAAACACCAAATTTATAGGCATTGCTTAGTTTTATTGTTAAATAATATTATTTAAGAGTAATTTTTTATTGAAAGCTATAAAAATGTAAATTACTTAATAATTATTTTTTTACAATATTCCCATTAAATAATTTTCGGGTCTATTTACAAAATAAACTAGGAATGTGACGCCATCTTTCAGCTAATACTAAAAGGTAGTATAAGGATTCCATAAGTTGACAACACGTATCACACATTTGTTCAATTGTTCAGGATAACCAGAAAACTCTATAAAAACTAAGTATTGGGACATTTAAGAAAATAAACTACACTTTGGAGTTAAATAAAAATATTTTCATTAATTTCTCAATACTTATATTTTTATAAGGCTTTTTTAAACCATCATAAACAATTTAACAAATGCATGATACGTGTTGTCGAATTATGTCCATCAATCAAAATAAAAATAGAGCTATATCTAGAGTAAAATATTTTTCTTCCATTGTCGTTCCTTGATTCAAGCATTTACAATACAACGCTTTGTCCTTTGTGTTATTCCTGTCGTAAGAAAATCTTCTTCAGCGCTCCCATGGAATGGCAGTATCCATTAACTCCATTGTATGTATTTATTTATTCATATTGCATTAATCTACTAAAAAATAGTTTTAATAATTTTTTAAATCATTTCTGCACAAGTGTATTAATGTTCCATGGCCAAAAATTTTTCTTAATTAATAAAATGACTATTCATCCTGTCTGACTGTCTTAATTAGCTTCTATAGAATCTCATAATATACAAATAATACTCTTCTCTGGTCCAAACAATAATTTTGACCACAGCGAATTTTATTTATTATCTTTGATTTTGGATAGTGTGGGTGAGAAATATGTATGTAAATTATTTAATGTCGTATTAACAAAAAGGCACGTATAATTTAATTGATTTTGAATAAATATAAATAAAGAAGGATGTTTAATTAATTATGCAGATCTTTTCCCAGTAAAAATATCTATTTTTATTTTAATCCATATTGTTTCAATTTTATAATATCTTTTATATTATTTTATATATATAAAATGATGTCACATAATAAGTTAATATTAAAATCCCAATTTATATTTGATTACTATACACTATCTGATGGATCTTAATAAAATTATGAAATTGATATTTCATAATATGCTAAAGAAATTTAATGTTTTACTGTAGGCATCAATTACTAGGTCAGAATTCTACCAGTAAAATTTAGAACTCTACGGTCTGAAAAAAATCTGCTGTTACATAAATACACCAGGTGTTTAGATGCGTATATTTTAATTACCTAAGCCAGTAAAGCCCTGCAAATGAATGTTGCAACTAACTAGACGTCAGCGGTCCCATGCACTTTGATTTGCACTCTCTCATTGATTTGTGGCCATTAAATATGACGAAAATTAATTTATTTCACTAGTATATTTAAAAATAAATATGTATTTTTTAATTTTAACGTATTTAAAAATCATATATATTTTTTAAATTAATTAAACCGGTATAAGTAAAGTTTATACCGATAATACATGAGCTTTTAAAGTTTAGACAACGACGAAATTATTTTGAAAATAAGTCTAATTAGTCTATTAGTATGTCAGTACATGTATATGTATCAAATATATATATATATAACTATTGTTGAATTTATTAAAGAAATATTTTACTCCGAAATATATAATATTTATAACATTGAGATATTATGACAGTTCAATCAATATTAAAAAGAAACATATGGACACTTTCTTTCTTTTTTACACATGCACTAAAATAACTCAAGGCGATCTTTTGAAATTGGCTTCTTAATAAAAAAAAACTGTGCATTATGATATCATTTGTATGCAAATATACAGATAGGGACGATATGATGAAGATTAAACATTTAATTTACGGATGAATATTGACCTCAGCCTTATTAGACAGAAAATAATTTATTGAAAAATTAATGAGAATTTTATGACCTACAATAAATTTCACAATGTACGTTTTTTTAAGAATTCTTAAGAATCTTAAAAAAAGGAATGTATTCACTCATCAACTTTAATAAGCAGATGATCACTGGATTGCGTATGTGACCTTAAGAGATTTGATTTAAAATGTCTAGGTCATAATTTTCGGAACAAATTAAAAACTGTTTATTTTTTATACATTAATTATACAGATGATTTTTTGAATACGCGTATACTATGCAGGTGGAAAATAATCCAATTTATCAGACGTCTTTAGTATAATTGCACGCATAGATAGTCGATCAGTCAAAATAACGTCGTATAATTACGATAATCATACTCAGATTTGGCTATTATTATAAGCAATACATCTTATAAATTTTATTATGCCATATATATCTTCAGCATAAGTTATTATATGACTTATAGGTTTTTATTTTTTGATTAATTTCGATGAACGTGATCGCAGGCCGTTGCAGAAAGAATATTTTTTCAAATGTAATATATACGCAACAAAAATATAAACATGAGGTGAATAATAATATATTACACAAAAATAACATACCTGATCGTTACAAAATTTTAATATCAATATAAATAATAAATTTAAATTTTATTAAAAAATACTCATTAAAAATTTTATCGAGAGTATTTTTAGTTACTAATATTTTGATTTGCGAATTTTTTAGAAAATTTCATCCAACACATGCACACTGTGTGTAATTTTCAATTTTATTAATATTTTTTTAATTGGTATAGCTTAAAATCATTTTTCTGAAATATATATACTTGTATAATATTTTAACGTTAAATAGTTCATAGTTAAACAACGTCATAAAAGTAATTTTATTGTGATATCATTTGGTAAAGAAACAATTGAAGCCACATAGAGAACAGATGAAAATAAATAACATGGTATAATGTATGTTACCTAAAGTGAAATGAACGCATCAATATCTCCAGCGATTATCTTTGCCTTACCATAATACTCATCTCACTGAACTGGTTTTAAGCAAAAATGATGAGCATTTCGATTATATTTATATTCATGGTCAAGAGCCTAAAACACGGTGGTTGCAAGAAATGTATTACGCAACAAACATGTTTGTCTTTGATTACATATTGCGAAAATAAAAATCAAACAATGATTTTCTTTCTCCTTCGACTTCTACAGCAATCAACTGTCAAATAAATTATGGTAACCACAAATTCAAATTTAATTTAAAACCTAACTTCTAAAATATAATATTTAGAAGCAAATTACCCATTTCTGACTCATTATACTGAATATATTATAATAGAATACCTTTTCAGTTTTTGTAATATTTATACAATCAATGATATAAAATAAATACTATCAAATAATGAATATGCAAACAAACAGCATTAACTTAGCTATATATTGCAGACCTCATTTGAAGTTCACAAGTTTTAGTATAAAAGCATTTAGTAATGTATTTTAGTAGGGTAAAATTATCTGAATTTTATGAGACCTAAACACAGGTAACTTATCAATGCTTAATTGTATACGGCACACATGACGTATGACGAATCGACAACATTTGTAATACTATTGAATTTAATAATTCCATCTAACATAGTCTTGGCTTGACTTAGGGAGTTGATAAAACTCAAACTATATATTTAGAGAATTTATCACAAAATTATGTTGATCTGGTATGGTGCTATAATGACTAAAAGTTTATTTTTATATTGGTTGATATATATATATATACATACTATTTATGATCATGAAGGATTAAAACGCATGAGAAATGTCCTGTAATCTTTTAATTGTATTGCACCGCAGAATACTCATCCCAATATACTAAAATAAGCATTTAAATAATTTGTCATGAAAACGAAAAATATGATCCATTCGCTACTAAAATATGAATCATTTAATACATATTAAATAATAGTGAATATAATCAAGTAACCTTTTTTTAGAATGTTCTTTTTTATCAAATAATCATACATTATCCGTGGCACTTATGAATTGCGTGTACATTCTTGTTTATTTCTCAAGTAAAGTCAATTATAAACATTGCAAAAGTAAAGTAAGCAAATATCTTTTAATTTATTTACTATTTTTTTCTTAATCACCCGGTGTAAATATGTCAACATTTAAAAAAACATGTAATTATAAAATATTTCTAATATGTAGTATCTACACGAGCGAAAATTTTCCTTAGTTTTAGTATTTTTTATTGTATGTGGGCATTTTTTATTTAAAATGAATTATTCGACATTCGAAAAGATGAGAGTGTTATATCCAGTGATTGTAAAACTATTTATATTTGCGACCCATTCTATTTTGTGTTCGCATTCATTAGCCTGCCAAGCATGCATTCTTAGTCAAACTTAATTTCTATATCAAAGAATACATTTATGATATTTTTATTTTATAATATAAAATCTATAAATGATCAATTCTTTAAGAATATATACTCGTTTAAATATTAAAAAAAACTTCCTTTGATGATGATGGCAATTTTGAAGAATTCAATATATTTCAAAACAGATTTACAGATTCATTAATTTAGATGTGGTTACAATGCACATATTTATTGTGAGTTAAGTCCTAATACTTCTTCTGATGCTTATATATCGACGCACATATTATAGAAAATGATAGAATGCTTTAGGTTGAATAACATCTGCAAAATGATACTTTTTGAATAAATATTATACATAAGTAAAATGATTTTTTCGGTTTATAGTATTATTATTTTTCTGAATAATTTGTATTTTTTTTATTCGATGTTTACTATAACTATGACAATACATCGTATATTTATATTACATTAATATGACATATTGTATATGTATTTTTAACATCTGCCTCAAGACATACTTTATATAGAATGCATTGTTTCCGTAAATTCCAGTGGGATGAGAGTGAGACACGATGGATATTATTTCACAATCATAATGAATAAGATACGTTCAAAAAACCGTTTATTTTATTTTAAAGGTTTTTTTAATTTAGTTTATTGTAAATTTCATCCTAGACCTTAAATATGAAGCAAAATACAGACCTTACTCATTATATTTGAAATTTCATTGGAAATGTGTAAAACACATAAGATGACTTTGGTATAAAATGATTATCAGTGAAAAAACCATATGCAAAATAATATGTATATTGATAAAAAATATTTAATAGATATTTATACGCACAATTTTATAATTATAGAAATAAAAAATAAATCACGATAAAATATCGCTAATTTAAACGATTCTATTGATGTTCTTGTATTTTGCTAAAAAATAAATTAATCCGGCTTAAAATACAATAGTTTTGAGATGCTAAAAATGAAGACTGGTTTGATGATCAGTTATCCGGTTTTAGTGTTTTTTTATTAATTTATTCTCGATACAAGAAATTTAATCATTACCAAAATTAAGATTCAAAGGCTACTACGAATTTATACACGTTTTACGAATAGATCGAATCTGTATAAAAGGGGATGTCACCAAAATGGTGTTATCAGTTTAGTATTTGACTTCACAGTAAGATCAACTCAATCAAGATGCAATTCGTGAGTAACATTGAATTGTTTTAGCTTTTAATTAAATTGAAAGCTTGCATAACCAATAAGCTCGTTTTTGGTGGGACTTAAAAATTTTCACAGAAATTATTTCACAGAATAAATTTATTTATTCCAAGAAAAAAACACACTGTTGAGCAGCTTGTTTTTTTTTAATAAAAACAATAACTATTTGTTTTAAAAAAGTAGTGCAGATTCTTAATTGTTTGAAAAGTTTCAAATAATTTTCGGTTACAGAAGCAAACTGAGACTTAAAATAATAAATTTGTTTATATTATTTGAATTTTATTCAATATTTCACTTAACATTCATCAATAAAAAATAAAACCCATTTAGTTAAGTTTAAAAAAATAACTTTATGGGAAAAACTTGAAATTAATATTTATATTTAATGAATCATCGCACTATTTATTTTATGTGAATATTTTTTTTTGAATCTTTGTTATGAAATTCTAAAGGTTCAATAAATTATCATCGGTAATATTTTTATGTTGACAGTCAGTCGTTTTCTTCTTCGTGGTGGCTGTCGCCGTTGTCGCAGCTGGACCAATTGACGCACCACTATCAAAGGATGCAGCTTACAAAATCATCAAGTCAGACTACAACCAGGACCCGGCTGGCCCATACAACTTCGGGTAAGAATTCTTGAAAGCAATGTTCTCAAATAATAACCAGTTAGCTCTATTAATTTCTATATAATAGAATATACAATTTTATTTATTTTGGTTAATTGAAATATATATTGTTTATACACGATGAATATGAATTAAGTATTTATTTTAACTACAACAAATTATGTTATTTTTAGTAGCACCATTTTGCAGTTAGATCAGAATTTAGAAAATACTCAGTATGAGTTGATGGTTGTATCATAGATTGTTCATAATCACAATTAATACTGGCGGTCAGATAATAATGAAAACTAGCTTTTGATGAATAAATATTTACGATTTTTTGATCTAAGCTCTAAGCTCTCAAATATTAAAACTAAAATAAAAAATATTGAAATTCGTTTTATTTTTATCTTTCAATTATTTCAGATTCGAAACCGAAAACGCTATTGTCCGTGATGAAACCGGTGAGCTGAGAGTGGTCAAGAACGAAGAAGGCAAAGACGAGAACGTCATCGTTGTCCGTGGAACATACTCATACCCCGGAGAAGATGGCAAGCCCCTTACCGTCACATACTACGCTGATGAGACCGGCTTCCACGCAGAAGGTGCTCACCTTCCCGTCGCCCCAGTTGTCTAAGAAGTTAACACCAGAAACTTAAAGAAACGCAATGACAAAGGAACGCCTAACTGAATGATAACCATGAAATTGATGAATTGTACCTACTCGACTGAGAGCTCTGTGATTCCTAAATTTTCTTAGGAAAAACGTGCTTTTGATAGTTTCCATAATGTATTCGCCACCAAATCGATATTGACCAATGCAAACAGACTTTCTTGGTTTGGTGGCGTGAGCAATTAAAGTGCACATGTAAAATAGAAAAAAAAGTTTAAATAAATATTAAGTATAAAAAGTATCCATGCGTTTCTATTATTTTAGCAATAAGTTTAAAATGATGACACTGGCACATTCATATAGCCTATACCCTAAAACGCATAACTTATGTATGAGCATATCTTTAATATAACTAAGATGACATCAGAATTATTTAAGTAATACTATTTGTATGATAAATATCCTTAAAATAAATTCTAGGTAATATCTTATAGTGCTAATGAAAAATTCATTACTGCAAAAAAAAAACATCTTCATCTATAGTCATAGTAATAAATATTTACGCGATAAACTGTCCAGCGCGATTATTTATTTTCCTATATGGAAATTTAATTGACAAACTCGTATATGAAGGATAAATTAAATAAAATACTAACGCATTGAATAAACGTTCGATAAAACTGAATTGTGAATTAAGGTATAAGCACTAAACAATTATTTATAAATAATAGAAGATGCATAACTTTGAAAGGGAAAGTATGAAAGAAAATGACACAACTATAAAAAATATCACGAAAGTGAAATCATTTTATAGTATTATAGAGTAACAGTTCAAAGTATTTCAATATTTAGTCGGCTTTAAGCTTTGATTTTAATGTCTGAATCAACTTGACGGGACTTAAAAAACGAACAATAAAATATATATTGTTAGCGGGTTTGAGACCTCATTCTTTGACAACGATTTGTTAGCGAAAGTTAATTATGTCGATTAATAAATGGACAAAAAAAATCTTATATAATCTTAAGTTAATTAATAAATGAAATATCGCTGTAAGTGTGTTTGGATAGGGGTCAAAACATAACATAATGCATTAGCGCAATGATGATCATAAAGGCCAAATTTTTATACCAATCAATATTATATTGCACAGTTAAAATGTCATGCTATTTCATCACTACACCACAATAGATTTCAAGCGACCTTCCGTATAATATTAAGTCATCAAATAACATAACATTAAAAATTGTCCTTTACTATACGTTCATTCAATAATAATTTCCTGTGGTATTTGTACGAAAAAATGCATGACGATATGATCTTATAAATAATGAAAAAGTGATTTTAATTTATTACTCTTCATAAATGTTGCATTTCCTGCATAAATTCTACTGATGATTTGGTAGGTCATTGAAACTGAGTCTAAAAAAATCACAAAAAAATAAATGGACAAAATTGGTTTAGATAAATAATATTATATCTAAAAAATACTTTATATATTGTAGTAGATAATATGATTTATAGGAAGTAGGTTTTGAAAATGGTAGAGATTGTTTTTATTTTGTACAAGTTTAATTAGTCATATGATGTAAATTATTAGAATTCTCAGATGAATAAGTTATAATTGTGCGATAAAAATGAGCATCATTTTGATAATTATAAAAAACTATATGCTATTCAGGCATTGACGTTATGGATTGGTTTAGTTTGATAGCCCATAATTATATGCAATTTGGTAAAAAACTTTTGATGTAACAGTAATTAATACTTATAAAACGAAAATGTAAGTATTTTTTGACGAATATGTCAAGGACAATCATTGCTCCCAATAAGTATATGCAGATAACTTTCGCACATGTGTTTTAGGAATTCAACCTTAATTACAATTATTCTAAAGAGCGAGATTCTCGTTAGTGGATTTAATTGTAGCATGAAATCGAGTTTGATTACACTGTGGCTGCTGAAAAAACGCATCAATTGAAGCTATTAGTGGCCATCAATTGACAGGCTCTTTTGATATTCGAATATTAAGAATCACATTGGCATATTCAGATTAGGCAAATTGTAATAGTTTGACAGGTCAATACCTTTTAAATTTACATTTTCTTTCACAGCTCTCATATATCAATCTGATATCTTCATTGGGCGAAATAAAAATAAATCAAACCAAGGTTGTTTGTAACAACTCAACAGACTATCATATATTTTATAATAAGCATAATAAAAAGACAATACGTTTCTTTATTGATTTACGTTTTTATGACAAAAATGTCATCACCTACTTTAATGTCGAAATTAATAGTAAAATAATTATCTTACATTCTTATTTTTTGAGAAGAGAAAGTTTTTTAAAGCATGCTAAAATTTATGACAATTACTTTTTCATTGACGCAATTTAAAACATAAAATGGTTATCGGAAATGATAAATAAATTATTAAGAATAATATAAGTTATTTTTATATTACAAAGTTCAACCGTACTGTGTGTGAATATAATAACTTGATATAACGTAACATAATGAGAGACATTACGTACAGTATGCCAGAAGTTTATACAGCAGCTCCTTCTAATATTAAATTCATGAATAATGAAATTGTATATGTAGATAATTTGTGAAATTGCGAACATGTGTTACGAAGGGTCGAAAATACATATACTAAGTAAAATTACTTGTATAATCTTTGTTTATTCATCTGCTGTTGAACATGGTACATTAATAGAAAGTGAATATTTTAATAGTAATTTGTGGGAATTTAATGATTAACTGAAAATTTATTGTTTTGCATGTATGTATGTACTGTTATATGTTCGCTCACCGCCCACATATAATGTAGCCTGAAGATGCCGAAAGG
>JAGVSQ010002504.1:0-20805 GCA_022683975.1 Rhyacophila evoluta | reverse complement strand
TAATTTATATATATATTAATGTGTTTTTGATTGTATTAACGCATTAGATAAACACATATCGTTAGTCTACTGCCAAGACCTCCTATCGCGAAATTTTCCAAAAACTTATTTTTACGCTATTTACTGGCAAATAATTAAAACTGTCATATAAAAACTAGTCATAACTCTATTAAGCAGCGTGTAAATCTGTTGAAATGAATATTTAAGTTACGAAAAATTGCCATACGTTAGCTTTATTAAGCGACGTTGAGGTTTGCGTAAAATTTGAGGGGTCTTGGCAGTAAGCAATCAAAATGTAAAAGTTATTTTTTATAATACGCAAATAATTACAAATAGTAATAATAAAATCGAATTATAATAAACTGTGATAGTGATGGATAGTGCTTTTTATCGAACATAAGTATGAAGAGATTGGTAAATTTCTCATAAGATTTTTACTCATAAGAATATCAAAATCGTAGTACCAGTCAAATGCCTAATAAATTTGGTAGATTTTTTAAATTCCTTAACTTATCATTGATAAAATGCAGCAAAAAATAACCGTAAAGAAATAAAAGTGCAAGTATTGGAAAATGGTTGAAAGAATTCGTTTGATGGGCCAAGATGCATTTATAGATTTAGCGGGATTAGAAACTTCTGATTTCTATAAGATAATACGGAAAAACACTCACAGCTGGAAAAAATGTTTTACAGAGGTAAGAAGAAGATAATGTATGGGTATCTTGGGTATCACTGGGTGCCCTGAGTATCACATTATGACTGAAAGTAAATTATCAGCTGATGAAGATATGGTCATGGAAAGCGAAGGTAAAGATAGTTAGAAATAAGAAACAATGGGCTAAAGACAATTCAGAGAGTTAGCTATGAAAAATGAGTAGGCTTAAAAAATGCAATCAAAACATATTTTTTTTCTCGAAAATTCATTGGTTGCATTGTTTATTTTCTTAGTAAAAAAACGCATTCGGAAATCCTATTTTTATATAACAAACTTTCGGCTTGAATGCTCGCCCCCTCGCTCGTGTTGGTTCGTTATATTAGGATTCTACTTTGTGTGTGTTAGTTGTTTTTTTAATAATCTAATATTTGTGATTTCATATTCAATAGATTCTGAAATATAGTTTCGTAAACCACACGTTTGCTTACGTATGATTTATTATAAAATAATACAACATCAATGAAGGTTTATGAAAATTTTATTACTCTAGATTGTTGTCTGTGTGATTTAATTCTATCAAGTAAGAAATCCAATGTAAGTAACTTAAGAAGACAGCGAAGAAAATTGTGTTGAGAAAGCCAACAAAAACTTTGTTTTCTCTCAAAGGTAAAATAATTTGGATGGAAAATTAGCGACGCCATGTCAAATTTGAGAAAACAATTTTCGAAAATTCTGTATTTCTTCTCGCTTTAACAAACCTCGGACTGGATTTCGAATTTTTTCTTTTTCCAAAAATAGTAGCCGGTGATTGTGAATGGAAAATATTTACATTTAATTTCTGTTTGTTTGAAGACTGGCGGACTTATAATTTATTTTGATTAAGACTACATCACTGTCGAAACTCATCTTCTTTCGGTCGAAGTAAAATATTATTTTAAGAAACAAATTAATGCCAAGGTACATTTTCATTTAAATACAGTTAATTTTTAAATAAATATCGTTTTAAATACCACTGTCTTTATTTTAAAACCTATACAACATATATAAAATATTTTACAGAATATTACAGTTATTATCACAGTATGATAATAATAAAAAAATATTAAGATAAATCTCATTTTCACCCAAGCAAATTATTTATATAGTCCTGAAATGACGAAAAATATCATTTGAGTCACGTAGAATTACAACAACTATTTGTTTTTAAATAACCATTAAAATATTGATTCACTTGTATTAAATTTGAGAGTTGAGTATAATTAAACAAGTATTGGGTGATTGATACAAGCCATTCAACGAAATTTTGATTTAAATTAATAAAATCATTTTTATGTTTTTTTTTAACATGTTTGTTAACGTGTCCCTGGAATAAAAATAAAGCATAAAGATCTCAACAGTCTAAAGATAATTTCTCTATAAAAATAATGCATAAATCTTTGCATTGTGAAGATTAAAGATGAAAGCTTTTTTTACCAGAATTGTTTAACTGTTAATTACTCAAGCCAATGGTTATCTAAGCTTGCATATTTGGATTTTTTTAAAATTCTAGTCGCTGTAGAAATCATACTTGCAATCTCCGGCTTCTAAGTGCACGCGCTAACCTCTCGGCTGCCGGGAAGACTCGGTTTTATAAAAGCCGTAGATCGAAATGGGGCGTCATAATGAAACATGTAGATAGATGATGGGTAAATTTTGTTTAAACTTAATTTAACAATATTATCAATAATAATATAAATCATGAAATTCCATTATGACCTATTGTTAGGTTCTAATTCGTCATTTTGTCAGTGTGTATCATTTTTATAGACTGTATGCTTTGTGAATCTAAATGTAAAATAATTGATCGAAAAATTATTGGAAATTTCAATAGTTGTATAACACTATTGTAGATTAAATCACATATTTTATACTGGTATTAAAAATGTGAAATGTGGCATAGTGTATTTATGTGTTTTTAAGGAAACGATAAAACATTTCAACAATTTTTTTTAGATGTTAACAATACGATAAAAATAGTTTTGCATGTAAGAACTTATTAAATTATTTATTGGTTTAAACTCAGTTAACTCATTTTGTTAGTCTGCATTATTTATATTCACTGCATGTTTGTTGGAAATTAAAATGAAAAAATATTTTTATATATCTAAATACAATACAGAAGTTATTAAAGATTGCAAAACATATAGAATACAAAAAAAAATCACATGTTATACGCTGATGTAATACTTAAAAATATGTTACGTTGTATTTATATGAATGTTTTTTTAGAAAATGATACAACATTTGATCAAACTTGAACAAAGATGTCAACGAAAGTAAAAAAAAGTTTCAATATAACGACTGCCAAAAACAGCAGCTGAAGATTTTAATGTAGTGCCTCTGTTGAAAACCAATCGAGAATTCGTTTTCCCGAAAGTTACAGAGTCTGAAGAGGATTATTATTTGCATACTTGCCGTAATAGAGTGCCTTTTTGTATGTCACTCTGGAGTAAGAGAAATAAGTACGTGGATACTTTTGAAGTAGGAGATTCGGAAATAACTTTGATTGCCTTTGTTGGCGTGTGGGGAAAATTTGAAATGCAAATAGTATGCGGAGTGATATTAGAAATTATTTCGTACTGTGTATTCGAGACTTTAATCAATGGATTTTTTTGCGAAAAACGAAAAATTTGCCCGTCGTATGCTTAAATTATTTCAATAATTGAAATTATAATTTATGTAGTTGTATAAATTATATATTTTATAAAAAGCAGAAAGCTCTACACTGTGTATACTATATTAACCAACTAAAAAGAAATACCAATTAATACAACAATAACAATAACAACGAACGTACTGTAAATAGTCGAATGCATGTAATTAAACTAATTTTTGGTTCATCTAAATTTTATTTTAGGTAACATAAATACGTATCAATCAGAAAAAATAAAAAAAACAACGAAACTGGACAACGTATTTAGAGTGGGACAAAATAAATTACACGATGTTTTAAAGATAATTATGAGTCAAAACATGGACGGTGCTAAGTTTTTTTAATTTGGAGATATCTTTAAATAAGTATTGTGTTTGGATAATTAAACGATTTTTTTGATTAATAGATTATTCCAATTCAAACACATCGAAATCATCATGGTTAGCAAAAAACATTATTGGTACGAAAACTGAATGATAGAATAGAGAATTATAAACTGAGCAAAAGTAAAACTTGCAACAATATATTTAAGAATTAATAATTAGATTGAGTCAAGTTTTGAATATAAAAAATAATGAGAAATTATTCGTCATGCAACGGATGTGAAACATTGAACAATATACCTATTAAAATGTATTTATCCATAAAATATCATATTTCAATATATTGCGTTAAAGGAACTACGTTATAAATTCTCCTCATAACTACCGCTCGTTAGGTTTTCTTAGAGAATAATTATACGTTTCAATTGTTTTTATTTAAAAAAATGTGTAAATGAAAATATCAGTTAAATTAGAAATCAAAAGTGAAATTATTGTCTATTTCCTCCACAAACTTTTAAATAAAGCTTCAAAAATAATGATAAGTAAAAATAAAATATTGAAAACTATATTCGATCACAATAACGCTAGTTCATACAAAACATACCATATGTAACTAGTAATATCGCTCAAAGTGCAAACTACCTCAAAACTTGTCGATACCAATTTGCTCTTTCATATTTTTCTCAGAATGAGAAAGCTTCTCGCTTCATAAACTCCAAGAAAAGCACTGTTCTAAGGTAACTCTCTCACGAAGATTACACATAACATGAAAACATATGGTATTATATATTGAATGCGCTAGTAAATAATTAAAAATAATTACTAGAAAATATAGAACTACGCTCACCACGTATTGCGCTTAAGTTTGTAATAGATTATGCTTGGCCCAAAGATTTATCGACGTTAAATATAATTGATGTAATTTGTTTATTTTTATTAAAATTTTTTATTATAGATATTTATTTTTTAAAATAAAATATATTGATCCACTTAAACTATATTAAGATAAACATCGTTTAAAATGTTAAAGTTGTGTACTGTATTCGGTTGGATATATGTGTATTTGTTATGACACGTAGGAATTAAATTTCTAATTGAATTCATTTAACACAGCTAAATGTTTTGCAATACTTTTGATTAAAATGATAAACATTATTGAGCTTAAGCTTATCTAAAACTATGTTTTTAATCATATCCGCTTCAAAAGTGAAACATATAAATCACCAGAGTGTGGAAAATGGAGTATAGGGATCTCCAAAATGTAATGACATGTATTGACTATTTTAACAAGAATTAAATGTCAAACAACTGCTCAACGTAATAGGAGTTTAAAGCTATATTTTAGATTTTTTTTCAAAATGGCAGATTTGAGAATCAAATCCGTATTTCCCGGATGCAAAGCGCGCACGCTAAGTCAAACAGAATTATTAAAATCAGTCGCTTGTTGTGTAAAATATCTACCTTATAGTAAATATAACGTACAAAATCGATACTGTTTCCACATAAAAAAAATTCTGTGTGCGAATACTCTTAGAGAAAACTACAGCCTTGTTCGTAAAAGCTTTGAGCCGTCGCTCGAGTATGTACATTAAATGATGGTTTAAGAGGAGATGAAAGCCATTAGCATGATCGACCCCACTATAGGTTTTTCTGAATGGCCTTCTTTAAACATGACAAATGATTTTTAACATGGAGATTCCGTACTTCATTGGGATTAAATTTTATATACGCATTCTATTTCCTAGAGCTTTTCATATAAACCGCTTTGAGACGCACATAAAAACATCATAAAATATTTTGAAAGCAAATAAAAAAACTCAACCTATTTATCATATATATAATAAAATATTTATCTAATGTTATATCCGTAGTATAAAATAAAAAAATCTAATCAACATCTATTTGAAAAAATATAAATGTGTTTTTCGTATTTTCCATTGTTTTTTGTTTCAAGCTTTAAATGCTAAGCATCTTTATATCATCACCGTTCGGATAATACAGGTAAATCCATTTTTTTCAAAAACGAGTTTTGCGATGTAATTATTAAAAACATGTAAAAATAATGTTACTTGTTGATGTTAATTGTTAGTCTGATGGTTGTATTTTTGTCCATTATTGAATTTTTCTCATAATGCACAAGTGAGTGGTTATTTACGTCTATACCGTAAAAATGGATTAATTCATGTTTAATTTTTGGAGGAACTTTTTTGTCAGAAAAGTGACAGTAAAAAAATAAATACCAACAGAAATAGTTTGGCATGTTTTCTTTAAGATTTAATTTTAATTTTATGCGAAAGTGCAAAGAATGAATAAATTAAAAGTATACAATTAATTCACAATGTAGCATATCTTTTGCTGCAGCCAAAGAGTTATTTAAAAATTTGAAGTAAAATAATCCTTCACATTTCGAGTAATATTTTTTAATTTCTTCAAAAAACAAGTCGGTAGATACATTAAAATAAAAAAGAACATCCTAAAAATAACTTTTACATAAATCCTTCAAGCAAGTTTATATTTTCTCTTAACGATCATGCAGGGATTAATCATGCATCATAAAAAAGACAATAAAACATTTCTTATAAAATGTTAAAAAAAGCAAACAACGCAGAGGGTCTACCATAAATTAAAAGGCAAATGAACATTATTTCAAAATACTGACAAACAAAAAATTTTCAAACATTGTTGACTCGTTTCATATTATAGCATTTACTTTTTTCCTGTCTTCACAATATTTTATAAAATTATTTAGACTTTTAGATTGTAATGTTATTCCGAATCAATTTATCAATGGATTCTTTTTTATATTTTGATTTGCTGATATACAAACATTTTATTATGTGGTTTTTTTTAATTAAAGTATTGTATATTTTAAGTAATAAATACCTAAAAGCGTTTATTTATAGAGAGACATATAGCTAGAGAAATGAAATAATATAGCTAGAAAAATGTGGCCTCACATATTTGATTTTTGTTAATCGGGGTGTGTTAAATTTTATTTGTTATTCAATGTACGTTTCCAACCGACAAAAGTATTTTTATTGCTTTGCAAATATTGATTGAAATATAGGACAAAATGTGAATTTATGCATTGGAAAAACATATAATAAATTTAAGGTTTTGATTCTACGAGATTAAGAAACAATAACACAATAGTATCAATAGGTTTTTAATATTATATGTAATAAGAAATGTCGCCAAAGAAATAACAGTAACCAAAGTTTTCACAGTTCTTTATAAGATTCGATTTTTTTTGTTTATTCTTTCTCCGAAAGCACATCCACGTTGATATACGATATATATGTGGATATTGAATTTATTCAAGAATAACGAAAAAAAAGCCCCGGAGGAGAAAAACACTGAAGAAATGAAATAATCTACCGCTGATCGAAAGCCCGAAGGATATTCTATTACATTACGATTGTGTGATATGCTACGTTTGTTGTAGCTTTGGAGAAAATAACAAAGTAAACAAGGTGGCATTGTGAGTCAGTTTCATATTTGCTTTAATGTATTATATGTGAGTTATTCTATAACAATGTTGTCTATTTGTGAAAGCTTGAAATATGATCACTACCGTAATTTATCATTGAAATGTGATTGCTACAGAAAAAAAAGAATGAAGTAACTTTGATATTTAATCTACTCATTATTCATTGTAATTTTGAGATATTGAAATACTTTTTAGCTATGTCTGTGATGATTGTCAAGGATAAGTGCTTATTTCACAAAGCTACCTTTATTTAAGTGTTTTATAATCATTACATATATGCTGTTTTAGAACAAAATTAAGAGACTTATATTGATGAAAAATATAATATAGGTTATCCATAATGATGAGCCAAATATTCTAATTTGCTAGCATTTATTTTGAGAGAATACCAGATCAAACGTTTTTGTCGAGTGTAATAAATAAACTTTGAAGTTATATTATGAAAAAGTACACAGTCAGACAACGTGTACCAATTATGAAAAACAATCTTTAGAAATGGCTTAAATTTTGCGAAAAAAAAATAGAAGCCAATTGAAAATGTCAACTCATTTATGACGCCTTAGACTATTATACAATACTTAAAAAAGGTTACAACGTCAAAAGTTTATTAATTAATTTGACATTGTTTTGATTTTTCTAATTAAGCACGTAACCGCGGGAGCTTTCAGTCGGCGGTGACGCCATTTACTGGCGGTGAGCGAACTTTTGCTACGTGACATAACATACGTTTCAACAGTAGAGAACATACCTGCTGCCTCGAGACTGACGTCAAAGTGCACGTGCATATAAAAATGGGATCGTTGACCCAGTACAAAACGGAAAGGTGTCGGGCTTGTTGAATATTAGGGGAGGTTTCTACCGAGAACATTTACAAAAGGTATCATCATTTATTTATTACTATTTTTTATATATATGTTTTAACAAGATTACTTATTAATTTTATAATCGATTACTTTTATGTATTTATCTAAATGTATCTTGATAAATTTATCGTAAAAGAATCTGAATGAAATTTTAAACTGAAAAATGTTTTTTTATTTATGACTTTTTGCTAGGTATTTGTTTATATAACTTGAATAAAATTACACAATCATTTACTCGGTTGTATATCACTTAAGCAATTTTATAGTTACTTTGAAAAGTTTCAAATGATTGCTCGAATGGACAACTATCTTATGTCGCATTGGACTTAATTTACAGAAGAGCTGTTAAAAAATATTTCTATACATACGTTTTGTAATTATCTTCATGAAAAAAATCTTTTTGTATATTTTTTATGTATATGTTACCTATAAGGATAATTTTATGTAATTTTCGATATGTGTGTTTTCGATTGTTACGATTTTTAATGAATAATACGATTTTAATTAAATTAATTTATAAATGTATTATGTTCATACACATCATGGAAAAGTATGCTATACTCGTACATCACTTTTAGTGGAAAGTTCAATTTCACTTCTGCACTTCAGCGACGAAATATTAAAAAATCTTAAATCTTAAAATATTATAATATATATATAAATAATATAAATTAAGTAGACGTCATATTCACAAAAGCTTTGAACTATGTTATGGTTAAATGACAAGTCATCTTGAGATATCGACAGCACAAATACAAAAGGAAAAGGCTAAGACGTTCGCTCTAATTTGCCGTCGAGCTTTTAAAGTTTTTTTTGTTTTAATATAAATTACAAAGCTTTTGTTGAGTTCTTAAGGATTCATTGCAGTCAGGTGAAAGTTGTCTGAGGAAGTAGACCAATAAAAAAATTCAGCGTTGTTTTTGAAAGTGATTAATGAACGAAATCGAGAAGACATTTATTAATATTTTCATATGGATAAATATCGTGAAAAATTGGATAACTTTTGTTTTGAAAGATACTCGTAGATAACAATATTTCATTCTATTGAAAAAAAGGTTCTTAGTAAACTTTTATCATTACAGACAAGCTATATAAATTACTTGATCCGTGAAAAATGATGACATTATTAATAGTTTATGATAAGTCAATATCTCTGTATAGTTTGTCTTTTCTAATAAATTCAACTTATAACGATTACTAGACAAATTATTAAATTTGGCAAAGTTCAGAGACTGTAAATAACAATTCTTTAATAAAACTATTTCCTATTCATTTATTGAATAGAACTTACAAAACAAAAATGTCTGGATATTATAAGAACACACTTGATACAATAGTGAAAGACCGTTATTATCATTTTTATTTGAGCTTAATTGATTATTATATTATATTTCATAAGTTATTTAAAATATTGGTAAAGAATTGACGTAAACACGAAGTGTTTAATATGAAGTGGTGTCAAAAAAGATGAAGAGAATTGATATATCATAGTAAAAAATAAAGGATACATGTATTAATTTGTGTAGCATATAATGGATTTTGATGGTGTTTTAAAATTGATCGTAAGAACGTTCATTTATTTATAAAATACCCTGAAACAATAAAAATAAATAATTATTTAAGGTGAATTATATCACCTAATGATTTGAATTTTTATTGTATTCGTCGGTAAAAACTTAATGGTGAATTGCATATACTTAGATCGTTTTTTAGGAAACTTTTGGAACTTTCAAAAGTGTCTGAAAAAAATGTACGTTGATGAACTTTGGGCTGACGAAAGCTCCTCTACATTAAAACGCAAACAAAAGCTAAAAGTGGCAACGTGTCGAGTTACCTCCTCAGTCCACCCTGCATAGCTATTTTCAACCCACTCCAATGGCGTTACGTGACGTCATGATTTATGCCACCCTTTTGGCACTCTTGTCATTGTGTTGATGTGACGAAACGCTGAATATGAGCTGTAGACTTATTCATTAACATACTCAGTATTGAAGAGAAATAACTTAAGTGTGTTTATACAAATACATACGTACACACAGATATATTTATATATAAATGCTAAGTATCAGTTAAAAACATTGAAAATAATTCAATAGTACTAGAAATTGAAACACGTACCAAGGATATTATTATTTATCTCTTTTTCTCAACGGTGAAATTTTCCCAACTCTCAAAAACCGTCAGTTGATATTCACATGGTGTAACCAACAGAATAAAGGAGCGCTTGCATGGTCAACAAGGATTTAATACAACTAACAGTCAACAAATAGTACTGAAGGTCACATTGTAGCGGCAATATGCTCCACATAAAAAGCGAATATGGCGAAAGAAAGTGTACAAATAAAAAAATGAAAATTTTCATCTTATTCAATGGAATAGAATTTTACAACATAATGAAAGATGTATTCTAGAGTTGTGAATTATGAATGAATAAATGATTAAAAAAGCTATCAATAGTTTAATATTATAACGTTATATAGATTATATTAGACTTTTTATTGAGGAAAACATATATACATGAAAATAATAACTTTTACAAATACTCTGTGTATACTTTAAGTGCTCTGTAGTACACAGAAGAGCTTTTAAGTGACTTAAATTTAAATGAAATATTCTATAAAAATGTATCTCATTATGTATATTCAAAACATTTTGATTTTTTGCACTTGCGACTTATCCACTCAGTAATCTTGAGTTCTAGATTCCTGTATGCAAACTCAGTTCTTCTTTCCGATAATATTGCCATTCATAAAGTAAGTATGGCAGACATTTATATTTATATCATTTATCAAACGGTATATTATAGTGTTCAAATCGCCAATTTAAGCATTGGACTTTTACATATACACATAAAGGGAAAATATGCAATTTGATCAAATAAAAATGTCTAATATTTAAATAAATTAACTAAGTCATCTCTAGCATAAAGTTTTGAGATTTAATATGAAATTAAAATTAGATAAATTGAGAGTAAGTATAGAGGAAAAGTTCTTAGTTTTACAGATTTTCGAAATATTTTAAGAAATAAACATTTGAATACTCGCTCACTTTAAGTTGAAAATTCTGTCACACAATTTAATGATGGCATCGCAGGGCCACAATACTTTTTTGTGCTGATTTTTGTGAAAATATTCGAAAGCCAAGGGCGTACTTATGTACTACGTATTCAAACTTGAGGAGCTATTGTATTAAAGAGACTATTTTTTGTCACAAAAGGTTCATGCGTGTAGAAGCGTTCAAACATGCTAGGCGTTCGCATTAACTCAAGTGAATGTCGCGGATATAGATTAAAGAAATAAAATGTTATTTTTTCCTCTCTTTACATGAATGATATTGTTATTGACGCATTCGTACAATTGGCCGTAGAGAATTCGACATTTTTTATTATTGGCAGAAAAGAAAAAAAAATTCGAAATAATTAAAAATTTTAATTCTAAAAACTCCCTCATAATTTATTTAGTGCTAATGATTGTACCTACCAAATAAAATACCCATATAATTTTGCTGATGTCAGTCAATTAAAGTGTGTTTCAAATTATGTGAGAGTTTAAAATATGGTTTAGAAATAGTAAAGTGCTTTTATTTGTTGTATACTAGTAACGTATAAATGATTACTAAAAAAAGCTTATTAAAATGAAAACAAAACCATTATAAAGACTTTTTCAAATTTTAAGTGCATTAGCTCACGTATTTTTAAATCTAGATTATTTCAGCAAAGAGCTTTAGATTTCTTGACAGTCCTTTTAGTTGAAACACTTCATCAATGCCTTAGAGACATTTCTTGGGCGATTACCATGCCGGAGCTGTTGTATTACTTTATCTTATTTAAAAATATTTTAAGAATAATTAAAAATATGAAAGAGATAGATTTATTTACATTAATTAAGTTTGAAGTGTGAAATATTAACTTTTATATTAACAAGGTTACTTGTGAAATTATCATTATTTTTTAATTAAATGAACGTTAATTGTTGATAAATATTGCTTAAAAAATAAAACCGAAAATTGTAAATTAATACGTAAAAAAAACAAAGAATGGAACAAAATATAAAATTACACCAAAACAACGAAAAAAAATCTTCATTTTGGTCGAGTGTCAGATAATTTTGCTGTCGACATAAAAGTTCATTAATTATTCCACAAAACAAAGAAAAGATTAATCAGTTTTTTTGAAGCCAGAGGTCGTTATTTTATATTCCGCTCATGAAAGCTAAGCAAAGGTTCACATTAACTTTTACAATGTTAATACGTATTTCTAAGTGTATTAGTGAGAAAATAAAAACTTGAAGGCTTTTTGTATTGATTGTCAATATTTTATAGAAAAACTATGCCTCTATTACGATTATTGGTAACTATTTTGCTTAAGATGAGTTGATTTGTATCATATAAAAGAAAATTGTATCTCTAACTCAATTGCACTCTATAAAAATAATGAGTTAAGAGTATTGGATTTCTCAATACGTAGCAGACACAATGTTTTTACGTCTTATTAGTTTGTTGACGTGGTGAATTGCAGTATGCCAATCAAATCCTGTGGGAGTTTCCTATGCTATAAGATAAGTGAAGAGTTTTTTTTTAACAATTCGACAATACGTGAGTGTAGCTGGTCTGATATGTTTTATATTTTGTTTTGTTTAAAGTTCTTCGGTTACTATCTTTATGGTCGTGGTTTAATTAACTAATATCAATAGATTAATATATAGGTAAATAAAAATTAATATAATAAAATATATCGTGTAAAAAATGTATAATTTTTATGAAATGAATTTATTTTAATTGTTTAACCAGAAAATATGAATTCAATTTTTGTTACTGTAGATAATTCACATATGTTGGAAATAGAATATGAATTGAAAGGGGTGAATAAATAAATATCTATCATGAATTCTCACAAAACTACCCACTTAGTCACTTAAATACTCACTGCAAAAATTTAAATACCCTGACATTAAGTGAGCACGATAATATACCATGAACATGTGATTATACGTATTTATATTTTGTTTTTATTAGTCACTTTTGGTATAATGTAATACTTTTATTCGCGTTTTAATTAAACTTTTGTTAATAATATTATATAACTATTCAAATAAAACATTGACAGATTGTTCCTGGGATTTTCATAGTTTAAATATTAATTAACTCAACATAATTTGTAAATATATATACATAATGTTTACTTATTATTTTTAATTTAATTAATGTATGTATTTAAATAAAGTTATTCAAAATATGGAATAAATAAAATTAACCTCTCTTCAGTATGAAATAGTTTGCCAAATTAATTTTGAATAAGTTGATGATAAACTTATAAGTTTAATATAATATACAACAAAAGATTTCCGTCGAATATATGAATGAAATTTTGCATTTTTATGTGTAAAAATTGGAAAATCTAATAGGAAGAAAAAGCTTTAATTTCATGGTAGATAGATAATAACTTAAAATATTGATACGTGTCTGCTTTACGAAAATTAGGTTTTATTTGATGTAATAGTTTATTAAATTGTATTAATAATCATTATTAACTTACAGTAAAAGATACGTTATATTTAATAGAATATTTTACTCATTTCAAAGGTTTTATTTTTTTACGAAGTTTCAAAAAACATTTTGTTTAATATTCTCAAAGAGGTGTAAAAATAAGAAATGTTTAGCTTGAGCTGAGTCAATTCATCTTTTTGAAAGTTTTCATTATTTCCTACCTGAGCTTTTGTGTAAAGGATTAATTAAATCCATAAACCTTGAACATGACATTGAAACACAATGCTGGGCTTAATTTTTAATTTTTAGAAGCTCTATAGCAACACTTGAAATATATACGCATTGCTTAAACAGCGAACATTATTGTACAATATTAAATCTATAGTTTTGTTAGTTAAAAGAAAAAATATTATTTTTAAAATATATATTGTTTGAAATTCTGAAAACTCTATTTCCTACAATCCTGAAAATATTTCATAACGAAGAAAAAACGTGTTTCTGGAATGATGAAAAAGTTATATTTAAACTTTTAAAAGAATACTTTTCCTGAAACGGCTTCCTTTGTAACGTGTACGTCTTTATATCGTTAAAGAATTTAGTAGCTTGGGAGAATTTTAAGATTGCCAACCCGTTTTTCAAACAAAATGAATTTCAGCGGCCCGTAGGACCACTAAATATAATATTATTTGTGGGATGTATTTAACAGATTAAAAATACCTATTGGGATTCTCTGAAAACTTGCAAGAAAATAAACCTATTAAAAATATGGCTGATTTGATATAACAAGATATTAAGAATCTATTTTCAGTAAAGAAGGTTTAATATTGCAATATATTTGACTGGAACTTGTAAATAATCTAATTTTATAAGACTATTTTTTCAAAATATATTCCACATTAAAAATATAGACGTTATTAAAAATAATACTGATTAGGATGAGGTTGTTTAAATAATGGTGAAAAAAACTCAGTACAAGGTATGAACTTCATGCAATAGAGCCAGCTAAGATATTAAGAAACGTGTTATTTCTCTTAAAGTTTTAATTAAAAACTATGCATCTTCTTAAAGAACAATGGTGAACATCGTAGAGTGCGCTCGCGATTTGAGTGGAAAATGAACTGTATACTTGATGCTATTATTCATGCATACTTTCATATAATAAATCTATTGAATTTATAATTAATCATTTTCTAATGAGAACACTTTTTGCACAATGCTGTCTTAGCATGTGATATTTATATATTAAATTCATATACGTCAAACAATGTTTAATAAAATAAATCAATACGAGTTTATCGTAGGTAAATATTTTTTTATTAAGACCTCTACTATCCCAATTAGATTCTATGAATTTTTTATCATTAACACGTCTCAAATCTATAAATTTTTACGCGATTTCCAGTCGCGAGATTTTTTTATATGCTGTATCCCACTGTTTCTCATTGGAAAATCGGAGATGTTTTAAAAATGCAAAAAGTCTTCTAGTTTCATATGATCATCAGAAAAAGGCATAAATGAGAAATGAAAATTTTAAGCGATGTAATGAAAAACAGTTCAAGGTAAAGAACATTCAAAATTCTATAGACAGGAGAGAAAAATATTTGTTTTTTTTTTATATATAATGTTTATTCCTTAAGTAGAGTATATGAATCTGCATAGTGTGAAGATATCGACTCTGAAAGTGGAGGATATGGTTCTCCATAATATGTAAACGTTTTCATAGATTATTTTCACGAAAGTTGTTTTTCATACAATTGCTCAACTCAATGGGTATCCAATCCAGTCCTGCATTTTATGATTTTTAAATTCCGACAGATGGTAAATCAAAACTGCATTCACCGAATTGCTATGTGTGTATGTTACCAACTACGCCATCGTTGGTATTGTTTTTACTCAAGTCTTTTTCTGGGTTAAATGTAAATTAATATTTTTACAATGTTTTCGATCTCCAATACCTAAAATAATTTGTTAATTACTGTTGTAAAAGCTGTTGGAACTATCTAGTGTTTATTTTTTTACTACCACCTTTATCTTCATATTTAAGCTACACTATAAAACGAATAACGAAAACATTTTTTAGAAGAGCTGATCTGAAATATTTTCACATAATGCAGTAATTATTGTAGGTAATAAACATATGATTTATCAAACTGATTTTATTGAAATTGAATATATTAACAGGGCTGTTTAATAATCTTGTTTATTTTCATTGAAATTTTATCGACAAATTTTTTTATTTCTGAAAATATTTGCAAATAAAATACGTAACGTTTTTTCTAATAAAGAAGTGAAATAAATGTTCAAAGCAATTTATTCTTTGAAAGCTATTTATAAAATATTTGTTTGACTTCCTCTCGACTGAAAAGTAAATCAAGAAATCTCTAAAATATTTATTGGCTTCTTATGAAGAAAAGTGAAAAATTGTGGATATAAGAAGCCATATTTATATAAATAAAATAAGTCTACAGAAATTGACCTCAGCAAATAGTGAAGATATTACCATAAGAAAACATAATACCGTCAATAAATAAATGTCTGCTTGTGTAATCTGAAAGGACCAAAAACATGTTTTTTAGTAAATAAACAAGATTGGGACCCCTATTGACATTATTTTATCTTATACAGAAATAACAGTATAGTTGAGTTTCGTCAAAGGCATAGTTTTAGAGCACAGTTCTCACAGGCTAAAAAAACTAAAAAAGCTTTCCTTTTTTCTAGCAATATAATATGTACTTAGTGGGTTTATTTCTATCATTTGTTTTCATGTCCTAAATAGCGGTTTGTAAAGGACTGACAATTTATTAGTAATTGAATCTTCAATATAGGCTGCAAAAATATATCCTTTTTTCGTAAAAATACTACTCTGTATCAGTCTTTACATATATTTTTAACACCACTGTATTGTCGCCAATACTGCAGAAGCACGTAACTTGATTTGTTGGTTAAATTTATTCCATACACTATAGTTTTAATTTGTTGCAATTTATCGTATCATTTGTATATTTTTGTACTAGAAAACATATTTATAAAACGTGTAAAAATTATGTATTAACGCAAAAATCTGCCAATAATACGAGTGATTAAAAAAACTATACTTTACAAGGTGACTTAATCTAAAAAACCCAATAACGTGTTCTTGCAATATTGACCACGACCACATTTTTTAAATGGAACACAAATATTTAAAAAGCTTGACCTTTTTTTATACATATATTTTTTTTACTTTGTAGTGTAAGAAAAAAACATTACCGCATAGGTGATATATGTATAAATTTTAACAGTTTGTGGTATTCGTATATTTTATTATGTCTCCCCAGTAGCGTGATTGGTAGCGTGCGTGCCTAGCGATCTAGGAAATGCGGGTTCAAATTCCCATCTGTTGGATTTTAAAAAAATCAGAAAAATGCAAGACTGGATGCCCATTGGGTTGAGTAATTGTCTGATAAACAGATTTCGTGAAAAATAATCTGTCAAGACGTTTTCACAATGCTGATATCCATATATTCCTCTTTCGGAGTGTATATCATCTTCACATTGTGTAGATTCATATGTTCCATGTTGGGAACGAACATGGTATAAAACAAAATAAATGTGTTTGTAATATAATAAATTTAAAATTTTCAATATGCAGAATTTGTAATCGAATAGATCGCACAATTAGCCGACAACCATTATGGTAAAATATCTGACATGTCAAAATAAATATACAGATAGTAGAAATTGATATGCTTAACTTTGGTAATAGATGTTCAAATAAATTTGAAATTTTCGTTTTTTGGTTAACCCGCAAATTAAAAGTTCTATTTAAAAAAAAATATTTTCAGCAGCTTTTTTATTAATATTGATTTTATTTAAAATTACAAAAGTTTTGTAATTATAAATAAAATCTTGACGTCCGAATTTTTGTAAAACACTGCTAATTTTTACCTGATGAATGACACAAAAAGAATTTAGCGGTGGCATAAATCACTGGCACATATTATGAACCAACTTGATATATCGTGATTGTAGTAAAAATGTAGTATTATATATTATGACAGGATTAACGTGACATTTATCAATTGGATACAGTAAAGATAAGATTATTTTATATTCTACATAGGCTAGAAAATATTAATGATATATAATCGCAATTAGATTTATAACAATGTTAAATAATATGCTACATACTACATATTACGTATAAAGGATCTTGTTTCAGTGGATCGCTGCGAGAAACAGGTTGGTAATCAGTTAAATGGAGGGTAGAAGCTTATTTTTACGGAAACAAGTGTTGTAAAAGGTTTGAAAGCACTCAATACGAAGTGTACGTTATACAGTATCACATGGGGAACTTTTGAATTGATTGGAATTGATCGAAATTACGTTAAAACTGTACAGTATGACTACTTGAATAATGAATATAAGATTTCATACAGTTTTATAAAGGTATGTATGGATAAAAAATAAAAATTTAGTCCTTTACATGAACGTTTGTAATCTGAATTTTATGACAGATTTAAAATTTTTCTTTATGTGCAAATTTCAAATTACTACTGTTCACTGCTTGGGAAGACTTTTTGTAACGAATAGACACACACATTATTTTATAATGTTATCAAACGGATACGATTAAAAATATATGACGTAACGGAAATAGCATCGAACTAAGATAAAATATGTATATTTTTTCAAAATGTTAATAAAATTTGTCTACATTTATTAAGCTTTGTCTTATGTGGTTATGTTCATTACTATTTAAGGTTTCCACTCTCATAGTTACATTGACTTAACGCTGGTGTTCTAAGATTTTAAAGAAAGTTGTCTCAGAAAAAAATGTGTTATTAGTACGATTAATATAATATATGATTGACATCCAATATTTTCATTTTATATCCATCATAAAAAGGTACATTTTTTGGATATCACGTTTGCTCTCAAGTGGAGCATAGTGTGAAAAAATCCACTCCAAAAGTGGAAGTATGGATCTTTGCAATGTGAAGACGTCTCGAGAGATTATTTTTTACGAGAATCGTTTGTCAGACAGTCAATAAACACAACGAGCATCCAGGCGTGAATTTTTAGATTTTTTTAATCCAACATATGAGGAATCAACCCCGTATTTCCCGGATTGCTAGGCGCACATTCTATCAACTACGTTAACCGGTGAGACACTTAACAGTAATTATATAACGATACTTAAAAGAGTATTTAAATTACTGTGAAACATACTAATTTATGTAAAACTGTCTAAGTATTATAATGTTTTAGTAATATTATTAAATAATTAATATTTTTGACTGATGGTGCTTGATAGATTCTAAATTATTTAAAACTGGTATATGTTCGCTTACTGCCTTACTTACTGCTAACCCGGGTCGCTAACAGTGATCTCACATATGGAAGTTTACCGGTTATAAATAATTTAGAATTTATTATTATTAAGTTCCAGGTACTTATTTTTGTTTATCATATTTGCTGTATGATTCGTTATATTTTTTATGAAAACAAAAATCGGTGGCACTCGACACAATCCCTTTTATTACTCAACAGAATCTGTTGGATATACCAAACTGCTTTTTATTGTGTGTTTGAATTGCCAGCAATGTGTCAGAATAATGTTCTGTCGTTTGACATCTAAGCTTTTTTTCAGTTCTGTATCTCGCTGCCGCTGACAGAAACCAGGAGAAAATTTCTAATACGAAAATTCTCAGGAAAGCTTTTTATACGAACATGATTGAAATCGAATAAGATTTGTGTGTTTAAAGGTCACGGGTTATTTTTAGGATCACGTGAGTAAAACCAGTCAATTCTTTTAAGTACATAAATAGCTTTTTTAATGGTCGGTAAAAAGAGAAAAATCACCACAAATGGTTTTTCGTGCGTGTAAAAATGATAATTATAACTAAACATTGTTTGTGTGCATATACCATCAAATATATGTTCTTTCATTCCGTGTAGACATGCTTTATAACAGGTAAGATAACAGTAAATGCTTCTAATTTCTCAGGTAGTATCCAGGTACACAAATACCAATATTAATCAGAGTGGCAGAATTTTCAATTAAATTAGACTATGCTATATAAAAAAATGCGTCAACAAATACATACTCTTCCTTATTTTTAAGCTACAACAAGAACACATGCCTAAAATAAAACTAGTTTGATAGAGCAAAAGATAGGCTCCAAAAATGGGTAAATCTGGGATAGATTTAAAAATTGAGCCCGTATTTGCCGGATGTTAAGCACGCGCACCAATCCCAAAGCTACCGCAGAGTCTGAAATTATAGCTAAAGGCGTATTTTTTTTCGATATCCCTTGTATAGCTAATACGTCGATCAGGTAAAGTTGCATATTATTTTTCAGTGTAAAATTCTTCAGGTTCCTCCGAGATTTTAATTCATAGAAGCTTTTCAAATATGTACTTTAAAAGTTCCGCATAAATTTATGTTATTTCTATTTGAGTATACTGTAAACAATGCGATTGGATAAAAAAATATAATATTGCAAATCAAATATTTACATGAAACTATGGTTTGACAAATATATAACCATTGTTTGTCAAAAAAAGTTTAAGGACCATACAGAATACATTAACAATTTTCGATTAAGTACTTTGTCAGGATGTAACGATATATGAAAAGATAAAATATACACTTAAATGTCAGAGAAAAAAAAAGCTTTAAAAACTTAAACAAATATTTTTTCAGTATTATTGGTTTCATTATAACAAAAGCTTATGCTACTGTCATGATACCTAATCGAATTTAACACACGTAGTTTATTAGGTAGATAAGAATGACACATTGCTAGTTTCTGTGAAAAGTGACAGCATATTTGTATTTGAAGCCGCACTGATAAGATAAATTTTGTATATAATTATAAATACCCAGTAATATTGTCAAAGGGAGCCAGTGGCACAGTGGAAAATAACACTGTTTTACTTATTTCATAAAAGCGTTTATAAGATTGTGAGCTTTAAAAATGTTTATAAAAAATGGAATGCTGAAATAGCTTACCATAGATGCATAGATAATGGCTTAAATATAAAAAAATGATTTTATTTAAACATTATGTACGTATATGGCATTACCATGATTGCTCCCAAAGTGGAGTATATGAATCCACACATTGTGAAGAAATCCACTCCGAAAGTGGAATATAAAGATCTCCGCAATGTGAAGATGTCTTGACAGGTTATTTTTTACGAGAATCGTTATCGCTCAACCCGATGGGCATCCAGTCTTGTATTTTCAGATTTTTTTAATCCGACAGATGGGAAATCGAACCCGCATTCCCCGGATTGCTGGGCGCGCACGC
>JAGVSQ010002503.1:0-23710 GCA_022683975.1 Rhyacophila evoluta | reverse complement strand
ACTTAAAATTGTATTTAGTAGTATTTCAAACATAGAACAAATGTAACGTAAGATAATTTACATGGATGACACTTGCTGTATTGAAAAAGATCCAAATGCCACATATTTGCGACAGCATGTAGTTAAAGGTTAATAAAGTCGGTAGCTATGTGAAAATTATTAATTTATGGATAAAATTTACACAAAAAAGTTGTTCCAGTCATATTTCAAGTTTAAAGTCAAATTATAAAGTTTGTTTGTGTAACTTGTTCGTACATTAAACAATGCTCGAATTGGTAAATATCTTTATAATTAATTCGTCTGTAGAATGAATTTCGTTTTACAAATCCAACGATTTAATTTAATTAAATAAATATTCCTCGGAGAAGTAAATAATTTATAAAAGCTACGGAACACATTTTCTAAAAATTGGTAGTAGGTATATATGACCTTTCGCGTCAAAACAATTCAGTTGGGAGCTTTAAAAATAATATTAGAACATAGCTGTACATGAGTAGAGTTAGACAGGAAAATTCAAATAAGCGATATCACTTAAACTAACAGTACCCTCGCGTGGAATTATTTTTACTTGCGCAGTTTTTCATTTTCATTTTTACCTGTGCCTTTCACATAAATAAATTAATTAAAAAGCTCTTCTAGGACACGTTTCAACAAAAGTTCTACATTAAAAAATGTCTCTTCGCGCGCCACCGATATTAAATTTGTGAGTTTGAAACTTCTTAGAAATATTATTAATACTTCAGTCTTCGTTTTAAAAAGTTTAAGTATATATTACAAAGAAAATTATAAACTTTTAAAACAGTTCACTGTAAAAACAGAAACATTACGGATAATGTTTGTACGAAAATATTTATATAATGATATTTTGCCATTACCATTACAAGCTAAATTAAACATATGGACGCCCCCAGCGAAATTTGCTCACAGATTAATTTAAATTAGCAATTATATCATCTAGCAATATATCTTCATCATAAGGACTTAGAACATATATTAAAATATACGCTAGTATAGCTCTCGACCTATAGTTTCTAGTGATTTACGAGTGAAAGCGTTATTTATCCAACCGTGTTAAATAAGTGAGATATAAATACGATAATACCGGTTCAAATTTAGAACATATTTAGGCAGTTTAACTTAGTATAATATATGCGTTCTATGGTATAATTGGATTATAGGCATTTTATTTAAAAACCTAAATGAACAAGCGTACCCATAGAAATCAAATACGACATCATAATATAATCAAAGTTGTTATCTTGTATATGTGTGACATAATACGCAATGTAAAGATAGCATTATTTCGACTGCTATCTTGAATTATCTCAAAAAAATCTAGGTTTTCGTGCTGTAAAAAGTTTTGGTAAAAGGAATTCTTTGACATCGAAATCAAGATATTGTACTTTGTGATATTTATCTTCTAAAAGGTTTTAATCACCCAAAATAATCGAACATTTTTTTAGATGAAAAAACGAATAAATTAAACTGAGAAAACTATTTTGAATTGATTGTATTTCAGTGTTTAATTCAAATGAATCCAAAATATGAACCTTACACACAGTCAAGACATCTTCATTACATGCTGATATATTTTATTGGTGGATATTATTCGACAAAACAATTTATTGAAAAGAGAAAAAATATATTTTTTATGAACTCTTTTCAGTTTGCTAATATATATGTCAGTTGTGATTTTATCTAATATTGGTGGTAAAATTGGATTGAATGTGTTTTAATCACCGATTGAAATATCTTACATTTTTTTAATTGCAAATATTTTGTGATATAAAATTTTGACACGTAAATCCTTAATAAAATGCTATGAAATCAAATATTTTTTTCAATATTCTGTTGAGTGAAAATTATTATTAATACCTCGTCCGACATTAGCGTAAGTTGTTTACGTTTGATAAATATGTATTTTTTTAATACTGAGATAACTCACTCAATTATAAAAGTATAAGATATTGTGAAATTCTTCTTACATGGAGGGTTAGATTCTAATATGATAATATGCTCACATAAAAGTTTGCGTTACATAAGATAAGTACTTACATTCAATTTGATCATTCTATCAAAACGGCAAGAGTATTAGGCGCGCATGAGTGCATGATGGATGATTGTATACATCTAGTGCTTGATGGATGGGTGACAGCTTCGAAACGCTTCATGCCATTCGGCGTAAGTACAGCTTACATGAACCAAAAGCCCTGTTCACGATACACTCAAAATTGAAATACCAATTAAAATTTTAAATATTTATGATTCATATTAAGAAAAAAAGCGGAAACCGTACTTTGAAATCTACTAATAATAATCAAATTTTCGGCTATTATTGGCAATTCTAATAATTTATGCATGCCGTTGCACAGTAGTTTTCAAGTTATCTATAAATAAAACTAAAACAAACGAGAGATAATAATTCATGATTTTTTAAAAATAAGTATATTGTATTATATTATTAAATTTTTTGACATAACTACATTCAATAAAAATAAGTACAGTATGAAACTTTAATGTGAGTAGATAAATGGTAATATTGATACAACATTTTAAGTAGAGTCAAAATTTCTTGACTTTAAAAAAGATTTTATTTAGATAAATTATTAACAAGTCATAGTCTGACTTCCAAAGTAGGTGTCATGACAACCATTAACTACTATACTAATTATTTGAAACAATTACTATTTTTTTTAACTTCACTTCTTTTATGATATTTGATCATCAATAGTTGATTTGCTGAGCTTATTTAAAAGCTATACTTTTGTTACTTCAATAACGAAACTTTTTAATATGTTTACATGGAAACTTTTACTTACAATTCGTTAAGCACTATGAACCTCACTATTAGTTCAAGCTTATCATATTCAACGGAAGTTACATATTATATGCGTACGAATGAAAAATAGAATATTTGAGTTACTATTGTATTACCATACAATTTTTTTATGAAAACGATTCGTAATAATTAATTTAGTTTTAAATACGTAAAATTTATGTTACCGTCGTATAAATGACGTGCAAATCTTTATAACCATTAAAAATTCATTAAACATTTTATTAACGCATTCAAATATAAAGCTTTGTTATTTTGAATGTGCCTTTATATTGTGACCCTTGACGAATAAACGCAAATTGATTAATGTATGTACGTACTACGAACTTATTTCACGACTTTTTGGATTAATGACTGTTTGAAAATGTTTTCTGTGTATATTATTAAGTAGAAAGAGTTCTGGTGCTATATTATTTTGTGTACTACTTTGCTTTAGGGTTCAAACGATTTGGTAAACAAGGTGTGTGCAATGCTTTCGCCACCAAGTTCTGTGAGCTTGACAAGTTGGTACAAGTTGACATTTCTCTGTGCCCGTATGCACGATGGTGAAAGTATCCTTTTTAAATGTCTCGTAATATTTAGAGAAATGAAGCAGCTATTTTATCTGTTTTGACTGCCCGCTCCAAAATTTATTGTGTTTTTATATGAATTGCATTTTGCGAATATTATACAACATATTCTATACTAAACGCGTGTATTTTTGGACTGGAGATGAGGATTCAATGATTTTTGAAAATTTAAAATATGTATTTGAATGTAAAAAAGATTGATCCACTGACTGACAATCTATTTTTTGAGAATAATCAGTTGAGTTAGTTCTTTAAATTGTAAAAATCTATATTCTCCCTTTTCCGAAGTGGATACCATCATACGTTGAAGATATGTATTTCTTTTATCGATTTGCTTTTCCTGGTACTGGAATTCCTGGTAAGGATGATGTAGCGAATATTGCTATGTCAACAAAAACGTGTGGATGTTTTCAATATGATGTACAGCTAGATTGTGGTTATATGTTGCGTTTATTTTAAAAGCTTATGAATATCACCACTGCTTGGCTTATTGATGAAAATGAAGCGAAAAAAATAGAAATAGAAAGAGAAAAAAACATGTTTTTTTTCAAACATATGGGAATTTTTATTTTTTCAATAAGTTTTTAATACTGTTATTAATGATAAGAGAATTAATTATGTCATCATCAATAAACATAAAGAATCATATAAAACAAAAAATGCACGGTATATCTATTGTATATAATGAATACGATTGTGTGTTTTAGCAATTGTTAAATAATATGACTAATATTTTATGGGTTGTAAGTTAAATGAAAAACTAATAATATTGAACAAAAAAAAATGTGTCATGTATTTTATACAGAATGAGGACAAACTATATCATTGTTGTTCCTCTGAAATAACTGGCAATTTTGGATAAACCCGTGTACGCAAAAAGCATCAAGAAGTACTTTCATTGTGATGAAACAGATGCCACATTTGGTTATTACTGAAAATGGTTAGCTATTGGATATTTTGAAAATGAAGGTAACATTGCGGAAAGGACCATAGACTTGAAGATGTTTCACAATATCTCACAAGCAAACCTTATTATATTATATCATAAAGGGCAAGTAGTTTAATATTTTTAAAGGGTTATTGTATTGCGTTGTTTTCCTTTATTTTACAATTATCTAGCCATCATGACTTAATTAATGTGGACGTAGGCTAGTAAATAGTAAATAGGAGGTGTTTTTATGAATTCATTACTTGAATAAAAGATTGACATATTTTTAAAATATACATTTGAATATAGTTAGCCAATTAGTGTTCATTTTTTAAATTATTATAGAAAGGAGATCTTTAATAATTGATGAAGGACATTGTCTTACCATATGGGATTGTTATTTTATGTTTCGCTCGATTGATTTAGAATATTTACAAAGTTTTGAAACGATATCGCTGGCTAAATTTTGTAGGGAAGTATTTTAAAATAAAGAAACATGTGTTTTAACTACATTTATAACTCAAAACAGTCAAATACAGACTCGTTACACTGTAATGGGCATCTGTGGGCAATATCACAATGGTGTTTTTGGCTCAATATAAAAATAGCCTTAAATATTACTTTGTAATGAATTAAACATTTATACATGATACTATTTTCATAATATATCCATATAAGAATTAACAATAATAAGATTGATAAACAATATGAATTTTAGAAGGGTAGCAAACGATTTTCAATTTGCTTACACCTAGGTGGCAATAAACTACAAAAATGTTGTAACTGCGAATAAATATCATTGGCGTGCGGGTATGGTCAACCAAGAAGAATGTACAAATGTTCTAATAAATACGTAGTGCACTTTGTGAAACCATGAATAAAGGTTTCAGTTTACCAATCGATAAAAACAATTAAATATTGTGTATGTATTTATGTTATATAAGGCAGTACTTCCCAATTACTTTCATGTCACGACCCCCTAAATCTGAAAGAATTAATCCCCCCCACCAAATTTTTGCGCATGCGCTTACATCATCATCCCTATGCATATAAATCTGTTTTCATATGTATTATTATTTAACAGACTTAAATATATACATTTCCTAAATATGTTATTTGGAAAAATGTTAATAAATTAATATTTTTACTTTGTACTGCATATTTTCGCGGCCCCCGCGAGAAATCCTCGATCCGCGAGAAAGGCCCCACATTTGGGAAGCACTGATATAAGATACTGTATATATATATATTATCAAATGATAATGTTAGAGTTTTTATTTAATATTGTGCTTTGTTATACGTCCGCTGCTATTAATTTATTTATCGTGAAAGTTATTATCAAATACGAACTTTTGTTAAGAATAACTGCCTTAAAACAGTAGGTAGTTAATGTAAGATATTTCTATTGCAAGTAATACACGCTAGATAATGTTATAAAAATTATCATAAGTATTTCAACCACAATAGAAATTATAATGGTACGAACGTTTGAATTCTTTGCCTTAATTCTGTGAATTTTTTTTATTGAATTAATGGAATTTTACTCCACACGTTTGAAAATTTAATTATTCTAATAGTTTACAATTATTATTTTTACTTTTGAATAAAAGCATTAATTTTTTTGAGATAACATCATCGAGCTATGTTATTAATTTTAACAATGTTTTGTGTAATTAAAACTGAAGCACTGTGCTAGACAGAAATTTTCCATATTGTATAATATTATTCTACGAATTAAGGAACAATTATCTCTTAAATAATATTTCACAATTTTCGTTTAACACGAACAAAATGCTTTAATGATACTATTTGACTCGTTGGTTTACGGATGATTTATTGTCATTTTAATAGAAATACCAAACAAACCTTTTCAATTGTTAATGTTAGAAGATTTATATTAATTTCATTTACTAAAAATCCTTGCTCTAAGGTCATGGAAATAATCTTTTGTAGAAAGTAAATCGTTTATTTAGAACAATGAGTCTGCAGTCTCTATTAATTTTAATTTAAAACGATTTGCCTGAAATTATTTAATTTTTTTATTCATTCATCAACATTGATATGAACAACTGATAGTAAATTCACTATAATGATGGATTTTAATGCAAAAAAATTAATATAATTTCACAAAGTCATCGTTGTTTAAGCTTTTAATGTTATAAGCGATGGTGATAACTCAATGCCAAATATTAAAATCATTTTTGTGAAACTAGGGATGAAATTTTATCTATATAAAATTTTAATTAATGGTTTTACATCGTGAATTTCTAATAACAGAGAAATTCTAGAAAAAGAAAACTATTGCAAATACTTCAAAAGTGTATTATCACAAATATTTATAATTTAAAATTATTTCGATATAAACTTTTAATATAATCCAAAAATAATGACAATATTTTATTATGATAATATTTTATGTATAATTTTAGAATTCAACGAATTTTGAAATTAAATAAAACGATAACATGTATTCTGTATTCATGTTTAAAATAAAAGTTTCACTGTATTTACTATCGTAATTTTTTTTTTATAAGAATGATTTTTCTTAATTTATTTTGTTGTAAATATAAAAAATACAGCAGATTTATTTATAAACAATTAATAAAAAAAATTAATTATGATTTAAATACTTATATATTATTAAAAAATGTAAACTGTCAAATAGGATATACAAAGTATAATTATGGGAAAATATTAAAAGTTTTTTTGCAAGTATCGCAGTTATTGATCTCTAAAAATATATTTCATATAACTTATAATACAAATTCTCAGAATATTGAGAATTATTATTTTCAGTAATCACACCCAGTATAAATTTTGAGTACTTTAAACATAATATATCAATACGCCATGTCACTATTAAATTAAGCAATGTGATTTAAATGACTATTTTTAAAGTGATAAAAAGAATGTTTATTGATGATTTAAAAACGGTAAAAACTTTTTTTATCCCATGAAACCTTTTAAATGTTATCAAAATTTTTTTAGAAATAATAATTTAGTTTTTGTTGATATAAAACGAGGAGAGATTTTCAAGTTTTTGGTGATACTATTTAATAAAAATTAGTTTGAAATTATAAAGGAACCAAATTAAAATGTTTATAAATGTTGATGAAGTAATTAGTTTAGCTTAACTTTAGAACTAATATGACTATAATGTTATGTATATATTTTTTGTTTTATGATTGAAAGTTTAAAGCTAGAGTAAAATGGTAAGGAAAAAATACAAAATGTGGTCACTGAAAGTTTTCAGATTGAAAATAAATTTAATTCCTTACCTTGCCCGTCCATCAAAGCAAGTTTATCAATAGGACATATAATGAAAACCAGAAGCTTAGAAATATTAACGAAAGAACCTATACAGTATCAACAGAGTTGAATTATTTCCATGAAAACTAAAAATGAAAATTACTGATATGAAATTTAGAAGGTAATAAGTGAATGGATTCAAATATTAAAATCACAGCTGTGTGAAAATCATAGTAAAAAATACATTCAACTTTTTTGGCCCAATAGGGTGATAAAAATAAAAATATATTATGAATTAATTGAGAATAGTTTATACTAAAAAGTTTGGTAATGGTTTTTTTTAATTATTGTTAAAAAACATAAACTTAAATAACATACATTTAACATTATGTACAGTGTAGCTGTAAAGTATGGTGATTTTAGAATTGCTTGGAAATATAATAGTTTGTTTGTTTTCTTATGCACAGGTATTCAAGATACGTATAATATAAACTGTATTGACTAATCATCGTGTTTTAAAAACTTTTCGTAAATTGACAATAAAAAAGTTCACGATACATCCTATTTGGAACTAATTAGTCAAGAAAATGAAATTATGTGAAAAAAAGTATTGGATTAATTAGATCATCTTGCGGGTGGTTCAATTTTGAGTACGTAATTGTGTAGAGCGGATATATTTTCTATTTTAAGAAATATAAGACTTTAATGTATGTACATCTGTATGTAAAAAATATGTGTACAAAAAACATTATTTTCTTAGTATGCTTAGGGGATATTGATTGAACAACTATTGCTTGTTTTTATTGAATTTTCCTAATAAATAAAAAAAGCTAAATTTGCATCTTATTTACATTGGAATTGTGAATTGCCTCAACGATAGATTTCTGAAGATGAATAATGAACGTTAGATCTAATTTTATTATATTAAGAAAAGAAAATTAATTAAAAAGGGGACATTCCAGAAATTTATTATTTTTGTTTATTATTTTACTTAAGTTTTAGGAAACCATCACTCAATTTTAAATACACGTGGTAAAGATCTTGTAAAGTAGTACATCGAATGATACATAATAAAAATCAATTTTATAACATACAAAATTGTAATTTTTTAATTTTATTTCTTTTTCAATATATTATACTTGTTGCTATAAGTGTTCAGCAGTCATTAAAAAGTATCTTGGATTGAAATTTAATTTTTGATGTACTCTCTGTAATTTGGTGAAAACTAATAAATCCGTTCGGGTCTGTTGAAGCCTTATTTTAGCACTGGGTGACAACTATCCCATCGGGCGGTTGGCTAAGTGGGAAGGGGGTTGTGGCCTCTGTGACGCACCTCTCGGTTCATTTCTCAGCGATTGCTTTTTTATCGCGGCGAAGCAAGAGTGCCTGAGAGCGGCCGAACGGAAGTTCTAACCGCGGATTTACGCCCGCGAATTTATCTTTTGGAATAGCCTATTTAGGTACTGTACCGTGGAAAACTCTATTTTTTAAGCTTTCGAGGCTCTATTATAAACTAAAAAGTTGTAAATAAGGGCGCGTCTTTACCCTTAAAAATAATGGATCTAAATATGGACGCTTTTCGTTCTCTTACATTAAAAAAACACGCGTTGAATATTTTATTAGAGCTGAACGTTCAAAATAAGTTTTTTTTCAGTTATATTACAGTAAAAAAACACTTGAACGTAGTTTAAAGACAATTGTATGTAAAATATGTATTTTGAATTTCAAAAAGACTATTCAATATATAAATGTGCAGCCATAATTTTCTGCAACGAATACTTAATAAGCTCACATTAATAAGCTATTTAATAATAATACAAAGATAGTTTGAGCCAAAAAATGAGTCATATGATTAAACGAATAATTTACTACAAATAACCAATACAAAGTTTGAAAGCAATATTCTGCACATTATAATTTTCTAAAAATTAACGAATATAAGAATTTTCGGTTTCTTCATTAATTATTTAAAATATGAGGACAATTTTACCCATTTCATTTGTCTTAATAGTTTCTTTATACTTTTTTATAATACTATTCACATTCTAAAATAGCATGAATTGAATTACATATATTAATATACACGCATTAATATCTGGACGTACTTTATTCTATTAAACCTTTTTCTTTATACAATTTCTAAAATATAAAAAATATGAGAATAATGTATTTGCGTTGTTATTAAAATTTGCTGAAAAATTAATATGTGGTAAAAAATACATAAATACGATTAAAAAAAATCGTATTCATTTAAAAAGTTTCGAGTTGGGCTAAATTTATTGGCATAGTATAAAATACCCTACTGTGTTTGACAATATTTTAAAATTATTCGATCTTTAGTTAAACTACTTACATATTTTTTATTTACAAAAATATTGAATGTCTAGACAATAAGCCGAAGAAAGTAAATTAATTATGTAAAAAAAAAACATTTTCCAAATGTCAAAGAAAAATATTAAAAACAGAAAATATTTCATAAAGATTTTTTCTGCATTCATACAGATAAAACTTTCAAATGTACTATACATATATAAATGATTATATATGTGCGTAAATTAAAAAATATTTTATTTTCAAATATATATACAAAATAATGAAACATATCAATTACTCTCTGGGTACTATTGTCGACGTAATTATTTTTTCTACTAAATTAGCAGAAAATATAAGATTAAATGTTCCATATTTATACCATGTTAAGATAATGTGGCGTAATATTATATTTATATATTTATTAGCATGTTTGTTTCATAAATGGAGCATATGGAGATAAAGACAGTGAAGAAATCTGCTCTGAAAGTTGAGTATATGTAGATGGGCAGTATGAAAACATTTTTGACAAGTTATTTTTCATAAGAATTGATTGTCAGATTAGTGAACAACCCAATGGAAATTCAGTTCTGTGTTTATATTTTTGAAATATATCTCTTATAATTAATTATATCTAAAAGGAAATTTAGCCCGCATTCCCTTGATGCAATGTGCATACACTTACCTATACGCTACCGTTCTAGTTATAATATAATATAACACGGAATAACCTGAAATACCATCGTATAAAATATTAAATATAATAAATTTATCTTTTAACGAATACTTGCATTTTTGTGATTATTATAAATATTAGAAACTTTCCAATTACTATATTATGCGGTCGAAATATGTAAAATGTGTGAGTTAAAATTTTATAATAAAACAGAAAACATAGCTCTATGTTAAAAATACGTACTTATTAATTCGGCAATATCTCAAGGATGTACAATTATATTATTTTATTAGAAAATGCGTGCCACCAAAAATGATTCCGATAATATGATATTAAACTCCTGATATAAAATTTGATAAGATAGGCGAATAGTTCATAGCCATCAGAAATTATAACGAGAGAAAAAATGTGATGAAAGATGTTTTATGTTTGATCGTAGAATAAATTTATTTATATATTTCAATACGATGTCGTTGAGTAGGGAAAATAAATAGCCGGAAACTATGTGCAAATCGAAAATGTTCCTTGATGGACAACCGAAGAGTTAGAATACGTATAATACAATAGATTTAATGTCGATGGAAATACTCAATAACTTTAAAAGCTAGAAGGAAAAAAAAAAATATTTTTAACCATGTGAAACGTCTATTCACACATTATATGGCGTACACCGAGGCGCAGTAGTTTTCTAGGAGTTACTTTCTAAGTTCGTATTTCTAAGTATGCATGTTTTTTTATAATAAAACTAATTCCTGCTACAATCGGAATTTGTTGAGATGATATTTTGTTCCCTTGGTGTAAATTGTAATAATTAAAAATTTTCTTCGTATGAATTATAAAATCCGTGTTAAATTCAATTTCAATTTTAATTCGCCAACCAGTTCGACAGATGGTTGAGCCAACTTGAAATCTTTTACATTTCAAGAGGTAGACTGTTGGTTGAAGCGGTGATAAAAAATGCGAACATAAAATATTTATTATATTTTTCAGAAAATGGGTGCTGTGAAAGATTTCTGATTCTGTTTATTACATATTAAATTCGTGAGACGTAATAAGAAAGAGGATAAAATGCACAGTTTTCAAAAGATATAACGAAAAATATTTTTATGATAGATGTTTATATGTGGAAAACATAAATTTGTTTTGACGTTTTTTAAAGTCAGGTGGGTAATAAAATTGGTGTAAAGCAGTGTGTAAGGTAAGATTTATTTCGTTGATGTTTTCAGGACCGAAATTCCCCAAGTCATCCTGTTACATCCCACGGGGGTTGAACTTTCACGCAACTGGAAAAAACTTTATTTTCATCTGCCTTTTTCGTTGAATCTCTACAGACAACCGAAGACATAATAAATCTGTAGGCTTTTATTTAGCTCATCACACGAGGCTTCAGACGAATTTATAATGACAATGTAACTTATTATCGTAATGCGATGAATGCTAAAACAAGACAACTACAAAGCCATCAAAGTATACCTGTAAGTAAGTAAGTTACAATGTTTAATGTCAGTGTTAATTTATGTTTCGCAAAAACTTTGTCAATTGAACAAAAATTTTTATAAAAGTGTAATACAAGTATGCCAGAATAAAAAAATCTTTCAGTCAACTTTTCATTTTAGTACAGAACTATTATCAATATATATAATATAACCTAAATTATATCGTTATTTTTACAAACATTGATGCCTAACACGAATCTTAAATTGACTTGTATATTTAAGGCAATCAAATTTCCCTTTTATAAATGGCTGCTTAATAATATCTACGAAATGTCCTCGGTGAGGCTACTGAATGCTTTAATGCTATGGGATTTGAAAATATTGATTGGTGGCAGAGTTGATGTGATTGATTGTCATTATTTAGGGAAACAAATATAACACCATCTGTCGAGTTATCAAAATCGGTAAAATCTAATCTCTGAAATAACTGGTAAGTGCTTTCACTTTATCCAAACTTTTCCAAAAAAATCAATAAAGGTTATTTTTATTTATTAAAAAAAAAAATTGATAGAAATTGACCACACACGATTTTTTACAATACATGTAATAAACGAATGTATTTCAGTAAATTCAGTGTATTTATTTATGAATCATCGCAAAAAATATTAATAAAAGATGCACGGTCGACTATCGAATAGCTGACGCATAAAATTCAAATAATCATAATTTATTATTAATGAAAACACACACATCTGGGTACGCTTTGTGGAATATGCCAAATCAGCTGTCATGCGGGAATATCGAACCATTAATCAAATCAACACACGTGCATTTTCATAATGAAAACGTCAATGCGGTCAGTATGTGATAAGTAATTATCTATGCTCGTGTAAATTAACAAAACATAAAATATATAATTTTAAAAGTATATGGTTTAACGAAATAGTCGTGTAATAGGTGTTATTATGTTTATTTTACTTAAATTTGAAGCAGTTTGAGTCGGTTTTAATATTTAAATTCATTTTTATACATAAATTAAATGGTATATGATATATGATATTTTAAATATTCTGCCTTTTTTCCGCAAGTTTTTTTAAACTTCTACGAGTTTTTCGTTTGCGTACCTTTCCATAATCTAACCTCAACATTTAGTAGTGATAGAAAACAAAAATATTTACACTGGTTTTGCTTTTTCAAGTAGCCTGAATATTTTTGTGCTTGAAAAAGAGGTAATATAACACAATGAGATATGATTGCTCGATCTAGTAAACAACCATCAGCTAGCTCTTGGTATCAGTTATGTTCAACAAAGTGTGACGTGAAGAGGAAGAAAAAAATATGCTAATAATAGTAGAATTCATAAATTTTAATGTTTATTTTACGAAATATATGAGACCATTTTAATACTTATAAATCATTTATGAAATCATCTTGACGTACTGATAAATTTTGAAAATCTAACCTGGATATTCTCTGATTTGACGATAGATAAATACATAATACAATTTAAGATGAAATAAATGAATTCTTGTAGTAACAATAATTATATATAGAATTTTATAAATATTATATAGCTTGTTGATATTATATATATCGTTTGATCTTTAAAAAATAAAATATTATCGTTAAAAAAAGTCCGAAACGATAAGTTAAAAAATTGTAAAAAAAATGTACCTATTTTTTATTCTATATTTATGCTAAAAATAATTTTATTTAAATATATCGTACAATTTAAATTCATCATTTATAAAGTAAATATTTTATTTTGAATAGTTGGTAATAAATATAAGAATGATTGGAGATTAAAGATTACAGGTTTTTTGTATGTTAAAAAATAGCAATTCTCAAGAGTAATGATTAAAATTTCGATAAAACAATCGAAATATGTATATTTTTTAATGAAAATAATTAAGTAATTTCTAGAAAATTTATATAAAAAATAATATACATTAAAACGTAATATCACTTATTTCGAATGGCCTTTTAAGGAGTATTAAATGTTGTAAAACAATTTTCTGTTTAATTTTTAAAAAGGTTTCTATCAAGCCGCATATGAAGTGCTTAAGTACCCGGTAAATTAAAAAAAAAGCTAGTAAAATTTACATACTTTTCATGTAAGCAGAATGGTTAAGTTCAAATAATCATTGTTATTTATTTTATTCTAGTTTAAAATAAATGTAAATTGTAAATAAATTTTATAGAAAAGGATTTATTATAAATATTTTAACGTCTAAAAGGATGTAAATCCTTTAGTATAAATAATGCATAGAAAATTATCATAGTGTGATAGTATTTTTTTGAATACTAGCTGCATGAATCTTCTTTATTTAAGCCTACGACCGATATTTATAAACTAAAGAATACTTTGTGATGTATTTATCGTTATGTTTGTTTCAATTATGACAAAAATAGTTTGATACTGCTATCAAATAGAAACAAATCATATGAATTAGTTCAACAAACATGTATTAATATATACAAATTATCAACCTTTACGCAACCTTTATCTTTAACCAAAGAATAAACTAAAAAACAATGTTTGTTTCCATACCAAGCTAAGTAACATTCAAAAAGTTGTGTATTTGATGCTTATGTTTTTTGCGATTTCAGTAACGTTATTGCGTGATTTTTATATTTATTTTTGTGGAGAACCTTAATGGTTAAAATGTTAAAACAATATTTAGTACAGAGGATTTAATAACTGAGTAATTTATTCCCATTTCTCCAAGTGTTACCAACATATTTTTTATGAACAATTTTGAACAGCTAATTTTACTTCATTATCCAGTCTTTTTGTAACTACTCAGTAATTATCAATTAATAGAAATCTATTGTTCTAATGGACCTGAAAATTTTCATATATGTGCTACAATGTGATACTGTCAATACAATGAATTAAATTTATTGTATTTAGCGAAAAAATAAAGAATTTAAACTAATCACCCATAGATTTATAATCCGAGCACTCATAAATTTTGACAATGAATAACGAAGAGTGAAAATCTGAATGCATAAAAAAAAGTAAATACATTACATATGATGTGAATTTATATGTGTCGTACAAGTTAGAAAATTCTCCTCTAATTATAATGTGAAATAACTTACAGTGTTACAAGTATTCCCGTCGAGCTAAGCGCCATGGCACCAATGGCCCATCCGGATCCGGGTCTTAAGAATATTTCCGGGATGTCTTGACAATGTATTCTAGCTGCATCTGGTACGGTTCCTCTTCGGCAAAGAACACACTGTGTCTCGTCCAACGGATGTCGTATCTAAAATAAAGGATCAATTAGCACACACATCTATTACACACAACACTCAGTGATATTCGCTACATATACAATGTACAGATATACTTTTTATTCTAGAATAAACTCACCAACTAATCAAGCGAATCAGACGAATCGAGAAGTTTTGAAAATAAAGCCATTTCTAAGCTATATTTGCTCCAAGCATGGAGTGTATAGAAATACATAATATACAAAAATTTCTCACGAGAATTAGTTATTAAGGAATTAATTACTCAACTCATTGGAATCTTGCACAGTATTTTAATTTATTTTATATTTTTGTGCATCTACGATATATGAGTATGCACCTCAGCGCTCTCCCAAAAACTCTGCAATTAGCCACAAAAATGATATATATTCATTCTAATGAAAATATATTGAACTTATTTATAGAATTGGTTATTTTTTATATCAATAAAATTCAACATTTTAAATTCGAATGAACATTTATTTTTCGTTGAGCATAATAGAGGTAACTATTACCTATTCATTTTTTTACATGTAACTTGTATATTGCCATTGTACTGATAAATTCTGTTAATATTAAATTATTGGACAACAATACTCTGAATTTATAACACGATGCATATATTTCCTGAAAAGATTTTGTGCATACAATAGATATCTAGTTTTTTTAGTTGGACAATCTTTCAAATCGACTATCAAATGAGTAACTGCAATAACTCATTTTTCAAAAAATTAAAAGAAATAAAACTTGTTATATAAATTTCAGGTTGAGTTTTACAATTTTTACCACAGCAACTGCCTGAAATAGTACAATGACATTGCCCTGCAGATAAAGTTAGTTTAATTTTGTCAAACGACTGTTCCGGGAAAAGCTTACATAGAAATACTAGTTCCGCAAAATGCAATACTGTAACTGTTTCAAAAGAACTAAAAATATGTTTGGCTCTTTCCACAGCCGACAAAAACAAAATAAATATATTTGTGAAATAGAGCAAACTAATAATATGTTGTGCTCCATAGGACACGAAAGCACTCTATCATACGTATAAGCAATACGTTTTATATATAACATTATTTAGTTAAAAAGAGATTGTTTTATACAATGTTTGCGAGCATATAAATATTAACAGTAAAACGATGACCACTCCAGAAATAAAGTTCATGGATCTCCAAATTGTCAAAACTTATTTGAATAATGTTTTTATGAGTCTCGATTATCAGCCAATTACTGAACTATGATTATTCAATTCAGTATTTTAATTTTTATTTAAAACAAAAAACTGTGAGAATCAAATCTACATTGTTTGCTATGAAGCACGCATGCTAACGTTTTGGTTACCGGGGAGACAACATACTAATTTTAAAAGACATTTGAAATGAATGATAAAAATATTTCTTTGATTTTTGATAATATATTAATACTTAGAACATTTCTCTGAAAGTAAAACATATGGATTACTAGAGTATATAGATCTCTGCAATATTACAGATTTTTTCACAAGAATCGATTATCTGTCAATTACCATATTTATTGCACGTTATATTTTTTTCAAACCCATAGCAATTGTGAAATTTTAGTCCGTAACCTCCGGTACTAAAGCGTCTGTGCTTACCACTCGTCCACCGAGAAAAAATATATTCATTATTATTATAGTATAATCAGATCATGTATGTGAATGTTAGAAGACAATTTTGAAAGTTTAAGAAGCCGTTAAAATTAATTTTATGGTAAGCTGTCTTGCCTCGACTAAGTTTGATTGTAATTCCATTAAACTTGCCTAAATTTTATTAAGTAGAATTATTTATTATACTGTGCGTGTCAGAGATCGCGAACGTTATAATAATAATGGTTCAAGATGTTAATGTTGATATAAAATAAATAATATTGAAAATATGTTTGAAAATTTTGAGCTTTACTCTTTTACTACTAACAGGTGTCTGTCGAAGCCATAAAAATGACGATTGCCACCAAATGACGTCCGGCTTAGTTGTTTGAAAATGTGTTCTTAGTGATTCATATTTTTAACTTCAACAAATTTTTGACGATAATAAATCAATAAATTATAAGAATATGAAGACTATCGGATCCTCTTTAAAAAAATGAATTTTAATTAGTTATGAACGTTTTCATACAAAAATTAAAACACAAAAAATAATTTATATTTTCGACTGATGGTGCTTGATTTTAAATAATTTAGAATTCAAAAAATATTTGTTCAAATCCGAGTGCATCTTATATTTTTTTCAAACTTTCAGTTAAGTAAATTGATATACTATAATATTGAGTGAATAATTATCATATTCTTATAATTGTTTCGTCACCTTATTTGTTTTTATTATTGAATATATTATATTAAAACTATGAATGCTTGGGTTATTTTACTCTATAATATCTTTTGGGAGAAGTTTGTGTCACATCAAAACTTTGTATTTTTCTATTTTAATAACAAATTATTTATTGTATCACACACTTTACTTGACTAACAATTGTAGTTATCGTGTGATAATAATTTGATAGATATTAATTAGTGCTGCTTAACAATACGTTTTTATTTAACATTTATCTAGCTAATATCAATAAACAAATTTAAAATTACTTGAACTTAAAATCTTTTCTAGTTCATAGCATTTGGTTTATAATCTTCATTAAATACTCACTGATGTAATTTTATGAAAAATATAATTAAATACAAAAAAAAATACAAATAAAAGCTTTGAAAATTTTGTAATGTTGGTATATAATACCACTTTTAAAATACTTTTTTTGGAACGTAGCCGTTGCTGGAATGATAATTAAAATTGAACATAATGAATAAAAGAACTTTATATTTTTAATTTATGTCTTTATTTGAATTGGGCCACTTGAAAATTTCTAAATATTTATGATGTAGTAAAATAAAAGCTTGAATTTAATTAAAAGAGCTTGAAAGACCGTTTCCGTTTTCATTTATTTTTTTATTCAAATGAAATACATCAATATCCCAGTTCATTTTATTCAATACAGTAAATTGATCGAATCATAAACCGTGACCTATTCGCGCCTGATAAGCATTAAGCAGGCACCTAGATGTCTAAATACCTGCCTCCCGATGAAAGGGAGAAATATTTCTGGGTGAGTGGGTGCGAAAACATTCAAGTCGGCCGTCAGATTTGAGCTTACGCTTCGCGGAACTTTCACTTCGATTATATTAAATTAAAACGAAACTTTAGGGAATACGAGGAATTGATATTATTTTTGCAGCAGGATATTGGAAAGAAAATTCATTATATTATCACTTTGATTTGCTGTGAAATAATATAAAATACTCTTTGTAATTATTTTTATTCACGAATATCTAACTGACCCCACAGTAGCCGAGAGATTTAAGTGCGTGCTTTGAAGCCGAATGTAGAGAATTTCTGTAGTGATTAAAAGATTTTTTTTAAATCCAAAGAGACAAGATGAATCAGAAGGACTAATTTTTGTGAAAAAACGATCAAGTAAGTCTATATAGTTTGTAAATTCATATATTTCATTTCTGGAGCAGTCTTCCTCATACTCTTGACTTCCATATGTTTTAATTTTACACAAAACATACCATAGAAAAACCTAAGTAAGCATAAATAACAGATTTCGCGGCATATAATAGGAGTTTATAATGCCTTATTTATAAACCGACCGTATTAAAACACCATAAAATAGCACTATTTGCATATGCATGTAAACAATATCAAATTAAAAGCTCAGATTAACTGGTTATGCGTCTATTCAATGATATATTACCATACTAAATAAACTAAACTGAAATTTCTCATAATTAGTTTGAATGTTTTAATAAAACGCTGAAGATTAGCATATAGTAATTAATGTTTATTGATATTACCTGATACTGTGTACAGTTGAAGCAGTGCCAACAGCAGCTCTCTCCTTCCACGTATTGCTTTGCCTGTCCCTGTTCGCATGGCAAACTGCAAACAGATTCTGGTGGTTTTGGTTGACTCAGCTTGAATTGGATTTCTGAATTTGGGAGAAGAAAATGCATTATTAACTAAGTGATCTATGACTCTGGGTACGATATAAAGCATGGAATGTAAATGTTTCATAATCATACAATTATCAATATATTCAACTTAAATAATAACAAGAACTTATTATATTTTGAAAGACTATGTTATTTATAATTGGTACGTAATTTGTTGGAGAACTTATTGTATTTTAATTTATTGTAATTGTATTTTGTTCAACCGTTACTCTCTTACGAGAGACAATAATTTGATCAATCGTTAATTAGCCTAGTATATCGAAAAAATTTGAGTTTAATTGTGTTAAAACAATGATAATCAATTAGTGCATTATTTTCATTTGTTTATTAATTTTTTTCTTATGCTTCTAAAATCATCTAAAAAATGATATGCGTTATATCAAGATTTATAAACTATCAAATTAAGTATTTATAAAAAGTTTTTTTAACTATATCCAACGTTTATAATTAAATGTAGAAATTAATAAATATTTGTCATATTAGAATGTTTATGTAAATGAAAACGTTTCTTACAAATCACATTTTATAGCAAAATAATTTCATCTAATTACAACCGCTCTAAAAAATATCCTTTACTATAAAATACACACCAAATTTAGGAATGAGTAATCCTGTAATAGTGAGTTAAAAAATATTTCAATTCATTTATAAATTTGTCTTATGTTATGTTGTATATATTATATTATGTATTAAAATATGTACAATAAAAGTTTTGTATGGGTTATAATGTATGAAGGTATGTTTCAAATTTTAATTTAAAACGTTTATTAAGGTAGAGTTGTAAGAAAATTGTTTTGCACAAAAGAAAATTTTGGCATGGAATTCGAAATTAAGAAAACTTGGTTATTTAAACATGTCCTATTTCAGATGACAGAAAATGTAAAATTTGAATTATAAAAGGTATTTAAAAAAAAATGTTAAAAAAATACTTCATTTTTATGTACAAATCAAAACAGTAATATAGTGACACTGCATATAAAAAATGATTACATGCACTTTCTATTCATTAAACATATGATAATGAAAATGCTAAGAATATTGACTGTTAAATTCAAAACATTCAATAATTACTCTATCTTGGGACCTTCCAGTGAAATCAATTCATAATTAATTTTTTTTTTTTTACATTTATACATTTTTTATTCGGATCGAGTAATACAATGTATCGAAGTGTCACAATTTTAAATACGAAATAATATTGATTACATACAACTAAAAATTAAAGATTAATCATAAAATATTTAAATTCGATAGATGTACTGTTATGTGATAGAAATAATGTTTATTTTTATACTCTATAATTTTGTATTATTATGTAGTTTGCTTGTCATAAAAACTTCTCGACGTTAATAAGTCCCTACGTAGTAAAATGTCTTTTATTTATTTGATATTTTTTTTAATTAAGCTTACGAGTCATAACATATTTTCATACATTACACTATTTTTAACGTTTTGAATATTGAGGCATGTTTTGTGTTTTCAATTATCATCGTTTGTGATTTTTTTAGCTATTACCCATTTACTTTATATTATAATACATTATAGTCTCACGTATGTGGTAAGTAATAGTCTTTAGATTATTGCCTTTATTATAGAACTTGAATATTATTGAATAGTTCAAATATATTGACTACTCGAAAGGTTGAACCCAACATTAGAGACCACTCGCCATTTATTTATGCTTAACACCAATTTCCATTGGATATATAACTTTCTGACCTATTTTATTAATCCGCAAATGGGAAAACGATACGAATTTTATGACTATCAAAAGTTCCATTATAAATGAATGCAATTCCTATCTTAAGCCTTCCTTGTCTTATATAAACGAGGAGGAAAGAAAATCGAAGCGAGTCATAAATGATTTTTATATCTTTAAAAAGCTTTGTTAAAAGGAGCGGAAAATTACAATTCTCTTATCATTTCATAAAAATAATTGCTTGATTTTCCTTAGAAATAAAATTTATTATTAAGATAAAGATAGTCAGGTTTGATTTATGACTCTATTGACAGCATTGATATCGCATGAATGGGTATAATAAATTTATTTTCAGTAGAAAATCGTAATTAACGTAGAAAACTATTGACGTTGAAAGGTTTTAAAAGAAAATACAAGCCAAGGTTTCTAGAAAAAATAGATTATCAATAAGATAAATCACTTATACCATTCCAAAATAGACTCAATAAATTACTTTAGTATTTTAAAATAGTAAAAATGATTACACAATTTTTTTTTTAGTGATTTGACTACTGGGTAAAACTCTAAAAAACAAAGGTTGGGCCAAAAGTCATTTGTATATGTATATTATCAAAATAATTCAATGCAAATAAACTTTACACGGAAGTAATCTTATGATGGTATTTTACTTAGAAAGCCAGAAGAATATTTATGGAACATAATATAAAAGATATTTTAGTAAGTAAGTTTTTTTACAATTTATTCTAACGTCGATTGGTCCAATTCATATTTTTTTAAATAAGACATAAACAGATTTTTAAAAATCTAGTAGTAATAATATTGTAAAAACCAAAGTTCAATATTAATATTTTCGACTGATGGTGCTTGATGGAAATTGATTTTAAATAATTCAGAAAGTTCAATATGTTAAATTTAAAAACTTTATTAAGTGAAGATAGTTAGGCGTATTCTGTATATGTAACAAATTTAAATACACCTTTTTTTACAGTCAATCAATAATACATATTAACAACAGCAAATAAATAATAAAAAACTTACCACTCATGTTAAGCTTGAGTTCTCCTTCTAAGTATTCTCCAACCTTTATCCATCGATGTTTTCCTGCAGATACTTGCTTGAAGTGAATAATATTATAACGAGCAGGACCATCACCATTTGAATCGAATTTGAAATGATCACCGCTTAGACCTGCAAAAAGATAAACATATACATATGAAAGTGATAGAATTATTTTTAAATGAAAACAATATAGATAAAACAATACTTCATTTATAGATACGCAAAACCAATAGTCACTAATTGGCTGTCAAATATAACGAGGAGTATTTTTTTCAACAGAATTTTCCAATATATTTGATTTATATGGTTATATAGTTATTTTATCAGAATAAAAGCGGAAATGTCAAAATATGAATAAAAACATATGTTTGATATGTATGAGCAATCGGACCAATTTTTCGACTGCAGAAGAAAAAAAAAAGTAGCTCTACAGTTTTTTCAAAATAGCTTTTGATAATCATAAATAATATTAATATACATGGAATCAAAACCAAGTAAGCTAAAATGTTGAATTAGTATCTAATTTGAGCTTTTAAGTTTGAAAAAAATGATTTCTATGATGTGGGTGATCTCCAAAAAGCTCTTCCGCACATTGATTTTATTGGTTTTCTGCAGATAATGTATTAATTAATATCATTCTTGGTACTTGGTTCTTGTACTCCTACATTGTGTATAGTCTTAACACACTTCAAGGTAGTGTCTATTGAATATTTTTACTTTGACCAAATTTCAGCCTTCTGTAAAAATGTTTTGTATAGGTTACGTTTATTTTTATTTCTACAGCCGGTTTTGATTAATTAATTGAATTATAATAAAATTGTATGTTAGATATTTTATTTAGTTTAAAGATGTAAATATCGATTAATATAGAAATCAGTAAACAGTTGTAATGGTTACAGGATACAGATTACATCTTGTTCAGTATACAATATAATAGTATGTTTAAAATCTTTTCCAACCATTGTTTTAAAAAAAAGTAAATCTAGTAATTTTATGTATATTATCTATTGGATACCTTGTGACAAATCATTTTTGAAAATTATGCATTATGTTACTAGCATTTTAATCTTAGATAAAATAATTTTATACTTAAATAACAACATAATGCCAAACATATTTGCAATGGAAGCTAAGCCTGGCTAAGGGATTGAATATGCGGCATATGAGTCAATAGCACAAAATAAGTTTATTACTGAATCAAGGTAAGATACGGTAATTAATATTTGTGAGTCAATTAGAGGTCATAATAATAATTTGTTAAGTAAAAGCGTAATTATGGGTGCTTAATCTCACAATATGCTCCATATCCATAAAAAGCACAACCTTTTCATTACCATACATATTCATTTATTTATGTAATGTTATTGTACATCAGTTCTATTAAATTTAAAAAACGAAATAAAAAACTTCCACTATTTATTCGTTTTTTTATCTATCATAAAAAGCAAAAAAAAACATAAACAAATTATTATAATTATAATTCTGCTTGATTACTGAATAATGAGATTTTTTGTGAAAAATTTACAGTGGCAAATATAATATTTTTCCTGATTTTTGGTATCTATATAAATAGCAACACAAAACAGCCTTGATAGGACGGAAGTAATACAATATTAACACTTAACCTGCGGGCTACTTTTGGCTAATTCGCAAAATGCGCTTAACGTTT